>JASDQU010102854.1:272205-286119 GCA_032191745.1 Picea mariana | reverse complement strand
CCTGTGAACATTGCTATCTGATTCAAGTGCTATTTCTGTTCAAGTGCTATTTCTGTTGCTATTTCGTATATCATTTCTGTGTATTGTGAAGATTATGCTGGATATTTCACTGTTATTCTGTTATTTCTAGCATTTCGTTTCTGTTCTGCACATTTTATATATCTGGTATCTTGCAGTTTAAGTGAGATAACTAAAAAAGACCAAGATAAATGACCACTTTGATCATAGGATAAGATCTAAACTAAAAAAGACCAAGATAAATGACCACTTTGGTCATAGGATAAGATCTAAACTAAAAAAGACCAAGATAAACGACCAAATTTGGTCACGAGATATAACTAGGCTAAAAATGACCACATAACAATTGGTCATTTATTTGGTCATTTTTAGTTGTGTCACTTTGACAATGGAAAATTACAATTTTGACAATGAATTTGTATAATTTACTAAATTCTAACAATGTAGATGGATTTAGAGACCCCTTTGGGTCTCTTAATGGGGTCTCTGAATCCATCTGCAGTGTTAGAATTTAGTAAATTGTAGACCCCTTCATGTGTCACAACTTAGCAATTGACACCAATTAATTAAATTAGCTATGATCATGACGATGTCCTATAGCTGGGAGATAATTAATATAATTATATATTGCATGCTTATATATCAAATATATAATCATCTTGAAAATTCCCTTAGAATAATTAACTAATTACTTTGAACTAGATCCAACCATGGGAAACTACTCCATATAGTCAATTTATTAGACTTTATATTACACTGCATGCATTGAAAGATTTAATTTGGGGGGCTTAGCCAAAGTAAAATTATTCATAACATATGTGTGAAAATGGGTTGTTCAATAATCCATATCAAGAAATGAACCAATGGAAATTCTTCATAATATAAAATAAAATTATTATAGTGTATGGTAATGATGACATGGCATATAATTATAATATGGGATATTTTTCACACCACCATGTGTAAAAAAAATAACATTATGATAGTGTATGCGCTCGGTAAGTAACTTATATATTGGCGTTTGCAAACCATGTGTAGTGAAGCCCGTATCGACCGACATGGCTGAGAGAGGATGGGTATTTATTTTAAAATGTAGAAACCTTGGTGAATCTTACTAGTCCTTAATATGCCAACTATAAAATGTTTGGCGATATTTTTGTAAAATTATTCAAATTTCTAAGGATTTTATATAATTTGTATAAAATTTTGGCGATTTTTAAGGTAAAATAATTTTTAGAATGACAATTATTTTTTGGAAAAGCATGGAAAATTAGGCCATGTGCTCGCCCCTAAAATTTATCCCATGGGTGCTATTCCTTGGCCAATGGCCCATCGGTGCTATGCCTTGGCCGAGTTCTCCATCTATTAATGGAGTATAGCCCTGACCGAGTTCACTATTGACTGTTAATGGAGTTCATGTTGCTCATTTAATTGGTGGAAGGGTGCATGAAAAATGGGTTAAGGGCTTGATTTTATCTCTATGAGTGATTTACATTAAATGCACAATTCACTTGCCGAATTCTCCATTCATTAATGGAGTTCATCCTACTAATTAACAGTTAATTAGTGGTAAGGGGTGTGATAACCTGGTTAAGGGATTTTATTAAGTGACGACTGTTGAATTTGTTTTTTGGGTTACACTATAATACATGTACCACTAGTAGTAGCAATGGAGATGAAAACCGTAGCAAATAGAAATTGGAGGCTTTTTAAGAGGCAGGAGAGGGATCTTTTAGTAGCTGAGCTGAAATCCACGTCTTCTCCTTCTCAGGTTAGTCATTTTTTTTCTTAGTATTATGTATTTGTTATATTTCTGAATGCATATAAATTTCAAGGATGCTAAGCTTAATTCAAGAAGAGAATAATGAGACTGATCCATAAATATGATCCATTGAGGGGTTTATATCTTACAAAGATCTAAACGTCTTGAAATTTCTTTATAAATTTCTCAATAAATTTTCCCAAAAATGTTATGGAGTGGTTAGGGAAATTTAGGAACCATTTCCTATCTTCCCCTTATACAGAATGAGAAACTTTAGATCAAGTGGTTAGGAGAATTTAGAAATCGTTTCTTGTCTTCATAGCACGTTTGCATTACAAATTGACATCACAAAAACTTTAGAGCATACTTTCTCACTATCTTACAGAGATTTAAATGTCTTGAAATTTATTTATAATTTTCTCAATAAAATAATTGGAGGCTACTTCAAATCGACTCAGGGCCATGATGTTGTGATCCAGATGGATGTCGGTGGCCTCCCACCTATTCCAACTGGCTCATTTTGGCATTTTCCCAGTTTGACAGTTTTTTCCCTAGTTTTTAGGTCCATGACTTGCGGGGCCGTTCTGAGGCCCTAAGCAAAGTTTTTTAGGGCTCGCCACAATCAAAATGACCTTTGATAAATAGCAGAAAAATATTTATTCTTCGGATAGACCTTTCCAATGAGCTATCATGCGCCTAAAACGAAGATCTTATGCAAAAGTTATGACCTCGGGAAGTTGATGTACTAACTTACCCAAATGGGGCCCACATGACTTTTGGTGCTTCATCTCCTAAGGTTAGGTTTTTTGGATGTCTAGGGTGTTTGATATTCCTGTTTATTGTGAAAAGGACTTCATATCCTCATTGTAATCTTCTTATTGCGAATGAGCACATCCATCACATCTCTTCTTAGAGATATGCCGCCACCATTCTAGCAAGCTTGTTTCCACTGCATTTTACAGTTTCAACTTATTTCCTTATTGAATAGAAACCAATTTTATTGTATATTTGTTATTATGTGTTAAGCATCTTTTGATAATAATCTGTATTCATTTCATTCTGCAAATATATTTTGGATCATTGGTATCAGAGTGGTTTGCTCCTTGTCGTTCTTAATGCATGTCCCCAACAAGGTCAGGGTACAAAGAATTGGATCTCGAGCTTGTTTCTCTTGAGGACAAAATCTCTCACACTCCCAAATGACCTCTCATGGTAGGAGAAAATAAATATGACGGGACATGAGATCCCTTCAAAATGTTGCTCGAGGAAGCCCTCACGCAACAGAGGAACGAGATGATGGATAGTTTTGCTCAAATCCTTCAGCGACTACCAACATGCAACGCACATGACTCAAATGGAGGCACCGCCCCATTTAAGGTACACATCAACTTCTATATTCCTATATTTGAAGGTTAGATAGATGTAGATGCAGTAGACTAATGGTTGAATTTGCTAGAAGGGTATTTTTCTGTCCATAACTTCTCGAATAAAGAAAATATTACTTTTGCGCTCCTCAAATCCATCCTCCATGTCAAAGATTGGTGGGAAACTTTCTGTGAACAAAAGGAAACAGAGGAGCCCTCATTAATTACAGTTGCAATCACCTAGGACTCCTTCAGGGATGCTATTAAGAAACAATACTACCTTGTTGGAGGTTATGATGACCTGTACACAAAATGGACCATGCTGTGGCAGGAAAGAGACCAAGTGGTGCCCGAGTTCACAAATATCATCCATACCTTGTGCACCAAGATGGGTATCAAATATTATGAGCGACTTTTGGTGCTAAAGTATCGTGGCAATATGCATAGATACATCCAGTCTGAAATGGATTTTCTGAACATCTCATCCTTGGGCGCGGCCTACCGATATGTCATCAAAATTGAGCAGAAGATAAAAAAAAAGACGCAACAATTTGGGCCTGGGAACCCCTCACAACAAAATCCAGGAAAGGGCGGCCCCAACCAGCAAAACAAAGGACAAAGAAAATATGGACAGCCTTAGAACAACTAGTCCAGGCTGCAGGTAAAGAAGGACACCAGAAAGACAAAGAAAGATACTGAGAAGTGGTGCGACTTCCATAAGAGCCCCTAGCATAAAACTGTTGATTTCCACTCGAAGTAGTTGTTGGTGGCTGAGGTGAAAGCCTATGAATCATATGCGGGTTCCAACTCTGAGTCAAAACCAAAAAGGGTGAGACGAATCATTGATCTAGAACCTAGTGCTACCATTGCTACCACCAAGCTCCAACCCGATGAACTGGACGAGCTAGAGGAATGCAAGTGCCTTTTACATTCATAGATGTGGGTGAAGGGTACCCCGATGCACTTCATCATTGATAGAGATATCCAGAATAACCTCATCTCAACAGAGATTGTTAAGCAACTCGCCCTGTCGACAATGCTACACTCGCAACCCTACACCATTAGATGGCTCTGCCAAGGAAGCGACATCCACGCCAACCAACAATGTCGCCTGTCATACAACATCAAGCCCTTCAAAGACAATGTATTGTGTGATGTTTCCCCTCTCAAAGTTTGTAATATTCTTTTGGGCCAACCATATTTATGGAAACGTCATGCTATATATGAGTCTAGGCCTCCCAGTGTTATTATTACTTTGAATAAGAAATTGTAAAGGATACCCGAGGAAGTCCCACCCAGTGTTATTTCCTTGATCTCTTCCAAGCAATGCAGAAAGGTCATCTCTCAGACATGGAAGTTTGTCTTCTTCGTGATTCTCTCTCAGAATGAGCGAAAGATTGCAACCACATCCAAGGTCTCCGTGATCAACCTCTCCACAAAATAGAAGCAAGTGGATAAGTTCATGGAAGAATACTCAGATATCTTCTCCTCACCTATTGGGGTACCTCTGCACTATCATGTCAAGCACCCCATCGATATGACCCCCGACACATCGCTGCCCAATGGGCCAGTCTACCACCACTCTCTATTAGAGAATGAGGAGATCAAGTGACAGATCCAAGAAATACTCCACAAGGGGCACATACATCCCAACTCATCACATTAAGGGAGCCCAATCGTGCTGGTACAGAATAAACATGGAACCTGGCGACTCTAGATTGATTATCGGGCCCTGAATAAAATCACAGTCAGAAATCGATATCCAATTCCTTGAGTCAATGACCTCCTTGATCAACTCACATGGGTCAAATAATTCAGTAAGATTGACCTAAAGTCTGGCTAGCACCAGGTCCCGATAAAACAAACAGATGTATGGAAGACTGCGTTCAAGTCAAAGAAAGGTATTTTTGAATGGTTGGTCATGCCCTTTGGTTTGAAAAATTCTCCAGCCACTTTCATGAGGATGATGGAAAATATCCTGCAACCATTCAATAATACTTTTGTAGTGGTGTATCTGGATGACATCCTCATTTACAACAAGACTTGGGAAGAACACTTGCATCATATTCAACAGGTTCTGCACACCCTGCAACATCACCAGCTCTACGCTAACTTGGAAAAATGCTCCTTCGGCATGGACATGGTTCATTACCTGGAATACATATTTGATCAGCATGGCGTACATGTGGATCCAACCAAAATCCATGTCATCCGTGACTGGCCAGCCCCAACAACACTCATTGAGATTCAGATCTTCTTGGGCCTTGCCAATTTATACCACAGGTTTGTGTTCGTATTCTCCCATATTGCATGGGCCCTTAGTCAAGTAACCAGAGGTGGTGGTAAGGAAAAATTTGTATGGGGTCGGTCCCAACAAAAAGTGTTCGAGGATTTGAAGCAACGCTTGTGCTCAGCCCCAGTATTTTCACTACCGGACCTGCAACAACCCTTTGAGATCGAGACATATGCTTCAGACTATGCTGTGGGCATCGTTCTCACTTAGAACGACCACCCTGTGGCCTATCATAGTGAGACACTATCAGATGTTGTTTGTAACTACCCTACTTACGACAAATAAATGTAATCCATTGTGTAATCCTGCCACTAGTGAAGACATCACATTCTTTGGAAGGAGACATTCATCCACACTGATCATAAGCCACTTTAGTTCATGAAGACACAAGGTAAATTGTAGAATAACTGCCATAAGAAGTGTTCCACGTACTTGCAACAATTCCACCTCAACATCAAGTATAAAATGGGAAGAACCAACCACGTCGTTGATTTCCTCAGCAAACCGCTAGTCACAACACTCACCACGGTGCTAGAATCTTCCGTCCATGAGACCTCTGGATGGTTCCAACTCTATGAGATAGAACCAGACTTCGCCACCACCTACCAAATGTTGGAAAAAACCAAGTTGTCACTAATTTCCATATTTAGGACAGGATGTTATGCCTTCTGGTCCATATCTGCGTTCCATCAAGTGAGCGAGTGAAGCTGATATGGGAAGCCCACTACAGTCGGGTGTCAGGACACTTCAACATTGAAAATATGATGGCAATGTTGTAGAAACATTTCTACTGGTAGAAACTTCGACACGAGGTTAGCATGTATATCAGGTCCTGCACTACCTGTGTGATTGCCAAACTGACCACTAAGAAATAGGGCCTATACACCCCTCTACCTACTCCTGACAGGCCATGGGAATCCATCTCAATGGACTACATTTAGGGCCTCCTATCCACCAAGTAGGGCAATGACCGTGTTTTTTTGGTTGTGGATCACTTTTCTAAGATGGCAATTCTGGCCGCCTGCAAGAAGAGCATCATAGCAGAGGCCACTACCAAGCTCTTCTTTGAACGAGTCTAGGTAAATTTTAGAATCCCACAAACCATTATCTCAGATTAGGACAGTCAATTTATTAGCACATTTTGGTCAAGCCTCTGGTCACTGCAGGACACCAAGATCACCAAATCCACAACCTTCCACCCCCAGACAAATGGCCAAACTAAGGTCGTAAATCGAATGATCGTGCATATCCTGCACATGTATAATTCCAAGAACCCTAGCACATGGGATGAGAGTCTCCCCTATGTTCAAAATAGCTACAACCAAGCCCTGCATAGCTCAACCGACCACAACCCTTTTAGGTGGGGTTGGGATTCCAACCATTGGGTCCCATAGATGTTGCACTACCCCTTGCGGTCACCTTGACCGACTCATCTTCTATTCCAACTGAAGTTGACGAAGCCACCTGGTTCATTGAGAAGATCCGAAACATCCGCCAATAGGTTCAGGATATCCTACAAAAGTCCAATGATAAGTACAAGCTGCGCCATGATCAACACCAAGTGCCACATAAGTTTCTGGTGGGGGACAAAGTTTGGTTGCACTTGCAGAAAGAGCGCCTTACAGGACCCCATTGAAAGATTCACCCACTCCGTTATGGTCCGTATACCATCACCAAGGCTGTGGGTGATAATGCTTTTGAGCTCAACATTTCCTCCTTTCCTTGGATTTCACCCAGTGTTCAACGTGGATATCCTTCGATCGTATTTCCCACCATTATTGGACACCTCAAAGATATTAGAACAACTAACACCAACAGAGCTCAACCTCGACTACATACAACATGAATCTAGTGATCAGAGTGTGGAAAAACAGATCAAGGGCACTCACTAGCAAAGGATCCAAGATTATCGAGTTGCCAAAGTAGGGAAACTCCTGCACCAAGGCAAGTGGCTCACCCGGTGCCAAATTCAACAGAAATTTCCTCATCTGATGGGGGAACTCAACGCAATGGAGAAAATTTATTCCTAAGGGGGGAGGATTGATCCAAATGGATGTTGGTTGCCTCCCACCTATTCCAACTGGCTCATTTTGGCAGTTTTCCAGTTTGGCAATTTTTTCCCTAGTTTTCGGGTCCCTGACTTGCGAGGCCATTTTGAGTCCCTAATCAACGTTTTTTAGGGATATCCATAGTCAAAATGACCTTTGATAAAAAGCATAAAAATGTGTAATCCTCAGATATACCTTTCCAATGGGCTATTGTGCGCCTAAAACAGATATCATATGCAAAAGTTATGACCCTGAGAAGTTGATGTACTAACTTACCCAAACAGGGCCCACATGACTTTTGGCGCTTCATCTCCTAGGGTTAGGGTTTTTGGATGTCTAGGGTTTTTGAAATTCCTGTTTATTTTAAAAATGCCTTCAGATCCGCATTGTAATCTTCTTCTTGCGAATGAGTGCAACTGTCACATCTCTTCTCAGAGATAAGACGCCACCATTCTAGCAAGCTTGTTTCCGCTGCATTTTACAGTTTCAACTTATTTCATTATTAAATAGAATCCAATTTTACGGTATATATGTTATTCTGTGTTAAGAATATTTTTATAATAATCTATATTCATTTCATTCTGCAAATATATTCTGGATCACATCGTGTCTGCACGCTCGTTCAGTCTAGGCCATAACCGCCAACATACTTCATCCCACGAGTATACCTGTGTGGAAATATTTCCCTTCCCTTGCCATGGTGTTTTTGGATTACGATCCATCTTTGTTCAAATTATCCTCGTGACAACGAATTCCACCTAAAGTTAACGTTTCCGACGTGGTGGACCACGTGCCACTCGATTTCTCCCACCAAGTTTGGCCCCTGCTTACGAAGTCCCTAGTCATGAAGAGTCTCACTTGCATCATGAGGGGTGGATATACTATGACCCTCATTTTCCCCTAAATAACCAGGGGCCTTTCCAATGGATCTATTGGCCATTTTGTCTTCCTCGACGTTATTTTCTTCATACCTTCGGATAGAAGTCGAATTCTGTCGATTTTTAGACTCATATTTTTTGGGGAATATATTGAGATCATTGTTCTTATGATCATCTTCAAGTCTCCCACTATATTCAAATTGAAGATTTTCTTTTGTTTTTCCAATTGAATTCCTTGGAGCAGGGCATAAGTTTCAACTTTGTTATTGGTTTCCTGACCTAGATTCCAATGGTAATCAGAAATTCTTTTTCCTCCGGGTTCGAAGAGACCCCCCACACTTGCCTCCCCTTAAAAGATATGGAAGTTCATCATCAAATTCATAAGGATACCCCCCAAAAGAATTCATATGATATATTTTGTTCATTGTTTCATGTCCTCTTATTCCTACATATATTGTTTTATTAATCCTTTTCTACTTGTCCCATCATCATCATATTCAAAAGATTCATCATCATCATCATCATCTAAGTTTGAATAATTTTCATTAGTTTTTCAGGGCCTTCTTATTGTGCTAGATAACAATGGTCTCTTAAAAGTCTAAGAGGCCTTTCCTTGATAACACACTAGATGACCATCATCAAAATTGTAAACTCTCTCATGTTTTTTAGAATTGATAGAAGGTATTTTGTCTCTTTTATATGTCGTATTGCTTGGGGAGTAATCCCCAAGCATATGACCAAACTTATTTTCCAACAAAGAAATAGTACTACAGTAGATGTTATCCCTACACTCTAGTAATCAGACTAGTATACTCTAGCATCTATTGTAGTCTTAAAATTCCATTTTCTCTCTCTAGGAATTGGTTTTGATATTTCATTTCAATTCAAGATGAGATAGATGAAAGGATTTGAAAGTAAGATTAACATACCAGTGTCATAATTGAATGCATAAAATTGAAGCCGAGTCAATGAATAGTTTTGTCAATGAATGAATACCATGCACATGATGAGAGAATAGACGATGAGAAGATCTTGGAGAAATATGCATGTCCTTGTAATGATTGTCTTGGTGGGAAGATGAGAAGACGACAAGTGATTTTTGAACATCTGCTGAGATTTGGTCATAGTAGTATAATCCATTTCCCTCAACATAGTTATCCAAATAGGATACCATTGCAAAGCATGAGAGACATAGAGGCACCAAACATAGACAAAGAGGAAACAAATGAAGATGAACATGCAACAATCTTAGATGAAGGGATTGAAGTTGATAGAATGATGGATGAGCGTTTCAAGGATGATTGGCACAAATTGATGGAGGATGCTTCAAAACTTGTATATGGTACTTACAAGTTAAGTCATTTGACAACAGTCCTTCTAATTATTAATTTGCAAGCAGTGCATGGTTGGAAAAATGAGAGTGTTTATGAGTTATTGGCATTGTTACATCGATTGTTACCACCTGACTGCACATTGCCAAAAAAAAGGAGTGCATGTAAATCAAAAATCACTAAGCTAGGATTAAAGTATGAGAACATCCACACATGCCTGAATCGTTGTGTATATTTCAAAAAAATTATGAAAGTGAGATTGAATGTCTGAAATGTAAAGAACTAAGGTATAGACAAGGGTTGAAATAAAATTCAATGCCTAGAAATATTCTTCGCCAGTTTCCAGTAATCCCACGATTACTTTGAATGTATATATGTTGAGACATTGATGATATTATGCAATGGCATGCCAAAAATAAGAGCACCGACGAAAAAAAAAAGGTTTGTGGTTGATTCTAAGATGTGGATGGAATTTGACAACAAATGGCCCGATTTTTCCCAAGATCCTCGTAATATAAGGTTGGGTTTAGCTCTAGATGGGGTGAACCCATTCTCAGATCAAAGCACTAAATGGTCAACTTGTCTAGTGTTTTTGATAAATTATAACTTTCCTCCATGGTTAACAACCAAATCATTTTTCTTGATGTTGTCATTGATTATACCAGGAAAGAAAAGTGTGACTTCAGATACAATTTATGTTTATTTAGAGACATTATTTGATGAATTAGCATAATTGTGGAAAGGAATTGAAGAAATTCAAATTTTAAGGGACAATGATTTAATCTCGTTCACTTTAAGAATTTATTTATTGCTTATGATACACAATCTTCCGGTATATGGCACATTGACTAGTCTCAATGTTCATGGATACCATGGATGTCCGACTTGCATATTTAATCCTTTTGTGTGGCACTCAAGTAGTTTGCGTAATTGTATTTATTGTGGACATCGTTCTTACCTTAAAATGGAGCATCCATATCATTGACAAAAGTCACGTTTCAATGATCAGGAAGAGAATCGTGAATCACCATCGACAATAACAAGTGATTACATTATTCAAAATGCAGAAAAAAGAATCTAGTTGATTGAAAATGGTGGCATTATTGGTAGTAAAATGATCCATTCAATGATAGTGGTGTAAAATGATTGTGCATATGCTATAAGTTGCCATACTTTAAGCATATAACAATTAGGCACACTGTTGACTTTATGCATACTAAGAAAAACATAGTTTTTTCTATTATAGAAACTCTTTTTGGTGCATATGATACAATACCATCATGCCTAGACCTCCAAGAACTAAAGATACATTGAAATATTTGGGTTGAAAATTATGGTGATGGAAAATATAGAAAACCTATTGCTCCTTATGTATGGACAAAGGAACAACGTGCAAAATTATTAATGTTGATGTCTTAGACTCACTTTCCTACTGGATATGTGAGTAGTATTGTTAGAAGGAAATATGGCAACAATGGATTAAGAGGCATCAAGACCCATGCTTATCATGTCATAATCGAGGATATTTTACCTATTGCAGTCATATCAAGTTTGGAAAAGGGACCAATATTGGCAATTATAAGGTTGGGCCTAATATTGAAGAGAATGAGTATGCATGTGCTAGATCCTTCAAACTTCGATAATTTGAGGGAAGAGGTTGTTGAAGTCCTTTGCCTATTGGAATGAGAATTTGCACCAACAATATTGAATATTTCTATGCATATTTCTATACATCTACAACATGAACTAGAGCATTATGGCCTGATAAGAAGTAGATGGATGTACCTATAGAATGATTTATGAAGGTTTTGAAAAATTTTGTTCATAATAAGGAAAAACCATAAGGTAGCATGTGTGAAGGATATTCAATGAAGGAGGCCATATGATTTTGCACAGAATATATGAAGGATTTTAGTAATGTCAATCGATGTGTATGGGATGATGATGAATAGTGAGAGTCGCAGGTGAAGTATTAGAAGGAAATGGACTTCACTTCAAGCTATCAAATGAGGAAAGAACTGTGATACATGCCTATGTTCTTCAAAACACATCCTAATTTGATAAGTGGCACAGGTGAAATATTATTTACATAATAATTTATTTATTTAATTTCATTTAATAGTTAAATTATTATCGTTGTTACTATATAGCATGTTCATATCCTATGTAGAAAATACAGAGAAAATATTCGAACATGGACGAGTCCATCTCGAAAGCGTACACTTCAGGATTTGAATATTGGAGATGGTTCTTTTCCAAAATTTTATGATTGGATTATTGATGCAATTAGTGATGCACGACAACAAGGACATGATATAATGATCGAGGAAATTGAGCTTTCATGACCTCCAAATATATCAAATACTTCTTTCAGTGGGATGTGGGCCTATGGTAGTCATTTAAGAGTGGAAGAAAAGGACATAGGGAAGGAAAATTGTGATTGTATTGTTAGTGTTGAATTTCATCACGACACTGAAAAGAAACTTTATCTTGGATTCATACAAAAATTATTCAAGTTAATAATGGTGATACTAGTCCCATATTATTAAAATGTAAATGGATCAAACCATCCGCAATAAAACATGATGAGTTTGGATTTGTATGTGCAAATACACACCAAGTTTTATCAAAGACCGATGAGCCGTATGTTTCCCCTCTTCCAATTACCCAGTCATTTCTAATTGATGATGTAAGAAGCCCAGGATGGTTGTCTGTCATTCAAGAAGAGTCTTGTTCAAAAAGGAAATTCATGGAATATACTGATATAATGTTCGATGGTAAATGTACTAATTTACAAGAAACATTGGAAGAAGAAGCTGAAGATGAAAATAGAGTTGTATTTGAAGAAGAAACTTTGATTCCCAATGAAGAGACTGAGATAGAGAATGTAATGCATGGTTAGTAAAATCTATTGTATGAGGACGATGGAGAAAATGAAGCAGATGCATACAAGAGTGATCACGATTGTGATCTTGATGGCAATGCAAATCATGACGATGATGATTTGTCACCTTAAATTTATGGAATAAATTTTCACTATGCAAATTGGATTTTATTGTTTTGGCCATGGGATTAGCCAATGGTTGTAATAAACTATGTACTAATATTTGTATGTATTTTATTGTTTTGGCCATTGGATTAGCCAAATAATTTTTTTTCGGTACTATGCAATGTTTCAAATATGATTTCCTTCTGTTTCTTAGTATCAAATTCTGTCTGAGAAATGCTATGAATGGATGTTTTTGAGTTTCAGTGTTAACAAAATATGGAAGAATTATTCTTTGAATGTATGCCATCATGATGGACAACCTATATATATATATATATTAAACAAGACTTTTAGATACATGATTTCATAGATTTCAAAGGGTATTGACCAATAGATGTCTGTGCTTGAAATATCTTCAATCACTTAGAGTTTCAATGAAGAAATCATCAACATATATATGTTTTATATTAAACAAGACTTTTAGATACAGGATTTCACAGATTTCAAAGGGTATTGATGAATAAATGTCTGTGCTTGAAATATCTTCAATCACTTAGAGTTTCAATGAAGAAATCATCAATAAACTTTTTTTATTTGATCAACCTTTGCTTTACCAAATTTAATCCAAATTATGCTCAAACTTGTGATACCTAACAAAAATATATAAGGATTAAATCATCCTCAGAACTCAGTATTACAATCATCCTTCAAACAATGATTATCAACAGTAGTAGATACCCTTTTGATCAAACTCTTGAACTGTTGTATCAACATAGAACACAGATTTACGGTGAGTTTATGTTTCAAATATCAAGTATGCCAATAACCTTAAAGACTGCATGTCAAAATGGAATCTTGTCAATTTATTTAACACATGTTGGAGATGAATATGGTAGAGAGAAAAGAAATGCCATCTAATTTCTTGATGGAATTTTTTGAATGCATTAGGAAGGGATGCTCTTGCAGATTCTCCTATGATATTCTGGATCCCTTTTATTTTTAACTAAAAAATAGGGCATTAAAATGAATCTATATATAACATGGAGAGAACCATCATGGTAGGATACTTGGTCTTAATTTATTTTAGTTACAAACATAGAACCATTTTAGTTACAAAAATAGAACCATTCCAGAGGGTCATGGTTACTTGGGTTATGAATGTCTCCTATGGTTATCTATGGACAATGAAATCTTGATACATAAAATCCAGTCTGCTGTTTTGATTAAGATT
>JASDQU010102854.1:243786-259882 GCA_032191745.1 Picea mariana | reverse complement strand
TCATTCCTCTGGCTCATCCAGTTCATTGGGTTGGAGCTTGGTGGTAGAAATGGTAGCACTAGGTTATGCATCAATGATTTGTCTCCCCCTTTTTAGTTTTGACTCAGAGTCAAAACCTGCATATGATTCATAGTCTTTCACCTTAGCCACCAACCACTGCTTCGAGTGGAAATCAGTATTTTTATTCTAGGGGCTCTTATGGAAGTCCCACCACTTCTTGGTATCTTTCTTTGTCTTTCTGGTGTCCTTCTTTGCCTATGGCCTGGACTAGTTGTTCTGAGGCTGTCCATATTTTCTTTGTCCTTTGTTTTGCGGGTTGGGGCTGCCCTTTCCTGGATTTTGTTGTGAGGGGTTCCCAGGCCCAAATTGTCGCGTCTTTTTTTTTATCTTCTGCTCAATTTTGACGGCATATCGGTAGGCTGCGCCCAAGGATGAGATGTCTAGAAAATCCATTTCAGACTAGATGTATCTATGCATACCTCCACGATACTTGAGCACCAGAAGTCGCTCAGAATATTTGATACCCATCTTGGTGTGCAAGGTATGGAAGATATTTGTGAACTCGGGCACCACTTGGTCTCTTTCCTGCCACAGCATGGTCCATTTTGTGTATAGGTCATCATAACTTCCAACAGGGTAGTATTGTTCCTTAATAGCATCCCCAAAGGAGTCCTAGGTGATTATGACTGTAAATAATGAGGGCTCCTCTATTTCCTTTTGTTCACAGAAAGTTTCCCACCAATCTTTGACATGGAGGACGGATTTGAGGAGCGCAAAAGTAATATTTTCTTTATTCGAGAAGTTATGGACAAAGAAATACCCTTCTAGTAGATTCAACCATTAGTCTACTGCATCTGCGTCTATCTAACCTTCAAATATAGGAATATATAAGTTGAATTGTACCTTGAATGGGGCGGTGCCTCCGTTTGAGTCATGTGCATTGCATGTTGGTAGTCACTGAAGGATTTGCACAAAATTGTCCATCATATTGTTCCTCTGTTGCGTGAGGGCTTCCTCAAGCAACATTTTGAAGGGATCTCATGTCCTGTCATCTTTATTTTCTTCTACCATGAGAGGTCTGTTGGGCGTGCGAGAGATTTTGTCCTCAAGAGAAACAAGCTTGAGACCTAATTCTTTGTACCCTGACCTTGTTGGGGACATGCATTAAGAACGACAAGGAGCAAACCACTCCGATACCAATGATCCAGAATATATTTGCAGAATGAAATGAATACAGATTATTATCAAAAGATTCTTAACACAGAATAATAGATATATAGTAAAATTGGTTTCTATTCAATAAGGAAATAAGTTGAAACTGTAAAATGCAGTGGAAACAAGCTTGCTAGAATGGTGGCGACTTATCTCTAAGAAGAGATGTGATGGATGCGCTCATTCACAAGAAGAAGATCACAATGAGGCTCTGAAGTCCTTTTTACAATAAACAGGAATATCAAACACCCTAGACATCCAAAAAACCTAACCCTGGGAGATGAATCACCAAAATTCATGTGGGCCCCGTTTGGGTAAGTTAGTACATCAACTTCCCGAGGTCGTAACTTTTGCATACGATCTTTGTTTTAGGTGCACGATAGCTCATTGGAAAGGTCTATATGAGGAATACATATTTTTCAACTATTTATCAAAGGTCATTTTGACTGTGGTGAGCCCTAAAAAATTTTGTTTAGGGCCTCAGAACAGCCCCGCAAGTCATGGACCCGAAAACTAGGGAAAAAACTATCAAACTGGAAAACTGCCAAAATGAGCCAGTTGTAATAGGTGGGAGGCCACCGACATCTATCTGGATCATGACGTCATGGCCCTGAGTCAATTTGAAGTAGCCTCCAATTATTTTATTGAGAAATTTATAAATAAATTTCAAGACATTTAGATCTCTATAAGATAGTGGTAAAGTATGCTCTGAAGTTTCTGTGATGTCAATTTGTAATGCAAACTTGCTATGAAGACAAGAAACAGTTTCTAAATTTTCCTAACCACTTGATCTGAAGTTTCTCATTATGTATAAGGGGAAGATAGGAAATGGTTCCTAAATTTCCCTAACCACTCCATAACATTTTTGGGAAAGTTTATTGAGAAATTTATAAAGAAATTTCAAGACGTTTAGATCTTTGTAAGATATAAACCCCTCAATGGATCATATTTATGGATCAGTCTCATTATTCTCTTCTTGAATTAAGCTTAGCATCCATGAAATTTATATGCATTCATAAATATAACAAATACATAATACTGAGAACAAAAATGACTAACCTGAGAAGGGGAAGACGTGGATTTCAGCTCTACTACTAAAGAATCCCTCGCCCGCCTCTTCAAAAGCCTCCAATTTCTATCTACTATGGTTTTCATCTCCATTGCTACTACTAGTGGTACATGTATTATAGTGTAACCCAAAAAACAAATTCAACGATCGTCACTTAATAAAATCCCTTAACAAGGTTATCACACCCCTTACCACTAATTAACTATTAATTAGTAGGATGAACTCCATTAATGAATGGAGAATTCGACCAGTGAATTGTGCATTTAATGTAAATCACTCGTAGAGATAAAATCAAGCCCTTAACCCAGTTTTCACACACCCTTCCACCAATTAAATGAGCAGGATGAACTCCATTAACAGTCGATGGAGAACTCGGCCAGGGATATACTCCATTAACAAATGGAGAACTCGGCCAAGGCATAGCATCGATGGGCTATTGGCCAAGGAATAGCACCCATGGGATAAATTTTAGGGGCGAGCACATGGCCTAATTTTCCATGCTTTTCCAAAAAACAATTGTCATTCTAAAAATTATTTTACCTTAAAAACCGCCAAAAATTTATACAAATTATATAAAATCCTTAGAAATTTGAATAATTTTACAAAAATATCGCCAAAAATTTTATAGTTGGCATATTAAGGACTAGTAAGATTCACCAAGGTTTCTACATTTTAAAATAAATACCTATCCTCTCTCTGCCATGTCGGTCGATATGGGCTTCACTACACATGGTTTGCAAATGCCAATATATAAGTTACTTACCGAGCGCATACACTATCATAATGTTATTTTTTTTACACACGATGGTGTGAAAAATATCCCATATTATAATTATATGCCATGTCATCATTACCATACACTATAATAATTTTATTTTATATTATGAAGAACTTCCATTGGTTCATTTTTTGATATGGATTATTGAACAACCCATTTTCACACATATCTTATGAATAATGTTTACTTTGACTAAGCCCCCGAAATTAAATCTCTCAATGCATGCATTGTAATATAAAGTCTAATAAATTGACTATATTTAGTAGTTTCACATGGTTGGATCTAGTTCAAAGTAATTAGTTAATTATCCTAAGGGAATTTTCAAGATGATTATATATTTGATATATAAACCTGCAATATATAATTATATTAATTATCTCGCAGCTATAGGACATCATCATGATCATAGCTAATTTAATTAATTGGTGCCAATTGCTAAGTTGTGACACATGAAGGGGTCTACAATTTACTAAATTCTAACAGTGCAGATGGATTCAGAGACCCAAAGGGGTCTCTGAATCCATCTACATTGTTAGAATTTAGTAAATTATACAAATTCATTATCAAAATTGTAATTTTCCATTGTCAGAGTGACACAACTAAAAATGACCAAATAAATGACCAATTGTTATGTGGTCATTTTTAGCCTAGTTATATCTCGTGACCAAATTTGGTCATTTATCTTGGTCTTTTTTAGTTTAGATCTTATACTGTGACCAAAGTGGTCATTTATATTGGTCTTTTTTAGTTAGATCACTTAAAATTTAATCAAATTTGGTCATTTATCCCTTGAAAAAACTGTGGTGACCAAATTTTTTGGTCTCATGGTCACTTATCTCTCATTTTGTACTAGTTCTTAATCAATACATATGGATAGAGATTTTGGATGTCAATGCTAGTAATATCTATATAGAAAGTGTTAGCACTAAGATTCACCCTCAGACTACAAGAGGATAAGCCCAGTACCCATCAAAAATGTTTGTGGAGGTAGGTTATGAGTGGAGGTCAAATGGACAAAACTCAGTACATAATTTTTTAACAAAGAAACTAGACAAGAAATTCATAGGGAAATGAGGTCCTCATTAACTTCATTCAGCGGTTTTAGTTTAAAGGTGAGCAAAAGGAAGACTTATTGAGAGAGGTGGACAAGTCTGTCATGAGCATCCGGCCTTCAAGCAGCTTGGTGAAGAAAAACTCAGGCATAAGAGCACTCTTGAACTTAAGTTTAAGATACTAAAATATATCACAGCAGCATAATAATCAAACCTCCATTACCATGCAACTACAACAACTCGTTTGGATCCTCCATGCATGAGCATTTCATCATAAGAAGGAAAAAGGCAACAAGGAAATTACTGAAATAGGTCACAACAGCATTATAATCAACCCTACATTACAATACAACTACAAACCTCGTCTGGATCCTCCATGCATGAGTGTTTCAGCAAATATTAAACAAGATGATGAAAGAAACTGAATTCTATTAATGTGAAAGTATCAAGTCTCATACAAAACCAGAGAACAATTATGTTAATCAAAATATTACAAAATAGGGAGCTCTGCTCAACCAATTGATGACCTTAACAAAATATTGAACTGGTCTATTTATAATCGGATTAGTTCACAACTACCAAGAGTGTGATCTGGCCATTCCATTCAAAGCCTTTTGTCCGTGCCTCCTTCTGTCAGACTATGTGTGTTTCCTCCTGTCAGATGCAAACTCAGCTCAACATGGGCCTGCAGGAAAAATCATCCATTGTTGTACCTTGGGATTACAGCTCTATCTCCTTAGCCATAATTTCCATGCTTTCTATTTATGGACTACGTTGGGGTTTCAGTTATTAGTCCCTGCTCATTAACTGAATCCTCCTCGGGATAAGAGCACAGTTGTACGAATAGCAGGCGACCACCTGTCGTTGTCAGATACGATATTCTTGTGCACGTGATTTCAAGGCCGTGGGAAGTGGTTTAGTCCCACACCGCTTTCATGCCTGAAATGCACCCTCCTTTGTCACATATCCTCCTTGCAAAACCGTGGTTAGGATTTCGGCCTGCTCAAGGACTTTTATCGCCCGAGCATGTTGCAACCCTGAAATGATTTGAGGTCGTTGAACTGAACAAGATCTGAGATATGGGCACACTAGCTATTTTAGTGCCCTTGCCAAAGATTTTATTTTCCTACCAACTTTGGAATCCTTCCAACTACTCTTGGAGATAGCGCTACATCGAACTGCACATGGGATATCGATCGTTGTAGACTGCACCTTCCCGCTCGCCTGAGTTCATAGTTTCTACTCGTGACTATGGACAATTTTATGTGATAACATTTGGCTCCATAGGGGATGGCATGCTCCCTGCGAGCTGCCAAGAACACGCAGTTCCATTTCCTTATTCTTTGGGTCATGGAGTCTTTTATTCAAACAGAAAATAAAAAGGAAGTGGAAATTACAATGGTGGAAATCAAATGATGGGTTAAGAAAAAGATTTTTTCAGAAAGTGCCCATTGATAGGGCCACCAAAAAAATTGGAATCCTCCAAGCTCTGCAACTTATAAGTGTTATTCAAAAATACTTCATAAATCTTGAAAGGACCAATCCATAAGGATTCTAATTTACTGTGTTTTCCTTTGTCTTGCCTAGGGGCATCCCACTTGATCACAAGATCCCCCAGCTAAAAATCTTGCTTGCTTTCCCTCTTGTCAAAGGCTTGTTTTATTCTCCACTGGTGATCTTGAGCTTTATCAAGTAGTTGCTCCCTATCCTACTATACTTCTACCAGCTATTGTATCCTCCTGACCATATCATCGGGTTCTCCTTGGTAGTTGTGGAGGAATTTTTCCACAAGAAACACAAAATGAGTAGGAAAAATAGCCTCAACCCCATATACAAGATGAAAAAGGGGAAACACCCAGTGACCTCTTTGTGGTGACTCTGACAACCCATAATGCAAATTTCAGCTTTGAGTCCTAGGCTTTCTTGTTGTTTTCTAACAATTTCTTGATGATCTTTATGAGGCTCTTGTTAGAGGACTCTGCCAAACCACTTCCTTGGGGGTAGTAAGGGGTATAATGGACTAATATAATCCCATACACTTCACAGAACTTGATCAATGGTTCATCTTTGAAGGAGGCATCATTGACTGTAACAATCCTTCTTGGACAACCAAATCTGGACATGATATCCTCAAGAAAGCTAATTATTACCTTGTGGGAGGAGCTTCTTGTAGGAATGGCTTATATCCCCTTGGTGAAATAATCATTGGCAGTCAAAATCCACCTATGTTGACCACTTGAGGTTGGGTGGATTTCTCCAATGAATTCAAGACCCCACTGTTGAAAAGGTCCAGAAACCACCATAGGTTTCAGAGGCAAATATTTGAGTTGTTGCTTCCCATAAAACTTTTTCCATTGGACACAAGCTCTAATCTTTGCATAAACATCAGTAAAAATGTTGGGCCAGAAATATCCATCTCTGAGGATCTTATAAATTGTGGTCCTCCAGAAATGATGTCCCCCACATAAGTTGTCATGAAAATCAGTCATAGCTCTTTGGGCCTCCTGTGGGTCTAGACATCTTAACAGAACTCCCAGAGGATTCTTCCAATACAAAACCTGATCAATGAGACAATATTTGATTGCTTTGAGTTTCAAAGATCTTACCTTGTTTTTGTCCAAACCATCAAGAGTCCTCAACTTCTGCAGAAAATATATGATGTATTTATACCAGATGCATTATGTCAAGTTGATACTGACATGAGAGTCTTTATCAGCAATCTCAACTTAGTGATTTTTTGAGTTTATGTTCATGAAATTAACCCCTAGAGCCATGCAATTTGATTCAGCCAGCAACCTGGCCAAACCTTGGCCTTTTACCAATTTAGTGGGCTTCATTTCAAGGTCAAATTCCAGAATTTTAGCAATCCATTTGCTTCTCTTCCCATCTATGTTAGGTTGGATCAATATCTCTTTTATTGAGGCTGAAGGGACATATGCAACAATATTTGAATGCAAAACATATATTCTGAAATCCTTGAGGGATTTTACCAAAGCATATGCCTGTTTCTCCATGATATCATACTTCATTTTTGCATCCCTCAATGCTCTGTTGAAAAAGGAAATAGGTTGCTCTAACCCCTCTGTATTTTTCTATAGAAAAACAATAGCCAATGTATCAGATGAGGCAAAAGAAAATATCAGAAATTCCTTAGAATAGTCAGGGTTGATGAGCACAGGTGCTTTAGTCAAAGCCCTTTTTATTTGGCCAAAATAATTTTTGGACTCAGTAGTCCATTTCACCTCACTTCCTTTCCTAAGCATGGTTGTAATGTGCTTAACCAACTCAGCTAAATTAGAGATGAACCTTCTTAGAAAATTGATTTTTCCCAAGAAATATTGAACCGCTTTCTTGGATCTGGGAAAAGATAAGGACTAGATGGCCTCTACTCTGTTTGGATCAATTCTTGCCCCTTCTGCTAACACAATATGCCCCAATAATTTTCCCTCCTTCATAGCAAACAAATATTTCTTAGGATTGAGGGAGAGTCCAAACCTTCTACACTTCAGGAATACCTTCTTCAAATGATGACAATTCTCTTTGTCAGAATTTGAGAACACTGTAATTTCATCCAGATAGATGACTACAAATTTTTCTTTCTCCCCAATGTAGGCGATGTCCATGGCTCGCTGGAAGGTTGTTCCTGCATTCATCAATCCAAAGGGAATTTTAGCATACATGAATGTGCCCCAAGGAGTAGTGAAGGCTTTCTTATCTCTATCTTCAGGTAGGACAGAGATCTGATTGTAACCAAAGAAGCCATCAATCATAGACATCCTAGATGAACCAGTCACTCTCTACAAAATGTGCTCCATCTTTTCCAAGGGATAGTTATATTTTTTGGAGCTCCTGTTCAAATTCCTGAAATCAACACATAACTTGATTTCCCCATTTTTCTTCTTCACAGGCACCAAGTTAGCCACCCATTCTAAATATCTCAAAGGGATCATGATTTGGGCGTCCAACATCTTTTTCCATTCTTTTTCCATAATAGGAAGAAGCATGGGATTTATCTATCTAAGTTTCTTCCTAAAAGGCTTGGTCTCTTCTTTCAAAGGGATCTTATGTTCAATGATGTTGGTGTCATATGTTCTCAAATCTTCATATTTCTAGGAAAACACATCAGCAAACTCCTTCAAAAGCTTGACATACTCAGTCCTTTGCTCCTTTGACAAACTACTAGACAATTTGACATATTTTGGATCTTATTTTGTTCCTAAATTGCATGCAGTCACATCAACATCTTCAATTGAACTTTTAATATTTACAGCAACATCATTTCTATAAAACAATATCTCCAAGGGGACAATTCTTTTTGGAATATGGTTACTGGGTAACTGAACAATATGATGGTCAGCAATTTTACTCAGAAAAACATCAACGTGAGGGATTTATTCAGTATCTTGATATTGATCAATCTGTAAAGCAGAAAATTCATCCACAGTCTCAAAAAATATTTTTATCTCAAGATCATCCTCAAAAACCTTCCAATGTTTGGTATTGTCAAGTATAGAGGATCTATACTTTACTTCCACATCATACTTGAGTTTGTGGGGCAAAGGAACCTTGAACTTACTTTTTGAAACATACAATGAATCTACCATAGTGTTCTCCTCTCTTGGAACAAATGAGATATTAAAATCCAAGAAGAAACCATCAACCATATCCCAGACTTCATTTTTGTAGGCCCTTAACCTGGGGTGCTTAGCTTGATATTGATCTCTGACTTTATGATCAATCAACTCAGCATCTACAAACACTGCTAGCTCTTCAATATTCATATCTTTAGCATCCCTCAAACCCAAAACAAGAGCCTCATATTCTGCCACATTGTTTGTTGTTTCAAATTCAAGTTTGTAAGATAGGGATATGGTCTCTTGGGCAAGAGAAATGAAGACTATGCCAGCACCAACATTCTCCTTAGAAGAGGCTCCATCAAAGAACATCTTCCAAACATAGGTATTGGGAAGAGGATCTTCACAAGAGGTGATATGATGCTTTTTTATTTCAATAGGTGTTTAAGGAGCATCAGTGAGTTGTAACATACTGGTTCCTAAATCAGTATCAACTGCAAAAATGGGGTGGTTGGTAGGATTTGCTTCATCACTGATAATGTAAGCAAGTTGTGCTTCCCTATAAAGCCTTTTATGTTCTCCCCCAAACACAGGAATGGTGGCATATGAAAGATCCATCTGCAAAGTTCCCCCTAGTATTTTGATCCAAGATCTAGACAAAAGCATTTTGAACTTAGGGGGGACATCAGCCACTACAATATCCATGACCACACTTTTCATTGGCAACTGGAACAGGGAAACAGCCAGGTCCTTGATAACCCCAAGACACTTCACCTTCCTGGAATCAAATGAGTACAGGTCATGGTAGGTTTTTGTAACATCCAACCTAAGCTCATCCATGACAGTCTTAGGCATGAGGTTGTGAGATGCCCATGAATCCATCAAGTAGTTGTGCATCACTTTATCATGAATGTTCAATGAGGTATATAAAGGAGGGGAGGAGTCATCCATATCCTCTACCAAAGGCCCTAGTATGACAGCTGGTTTTTCATCTTGGAGGTTGACTGAGTCTGTGGGATGAGATAAAGGTTCAAAATGCAACAAGTTGGAAAGGAACCTTTTGAAATTCTCATTCTTAACTAGCTCTAAAAAAGGTACAGGGATTTTAACCTTTTGAATCTCATTCTCAAATATAAAAGAGGAGGGAGGCTTCAGAATCTCCTTAACTTCTGGGGTAGGGATCTTACCACTACCTAGGGTTTTGTGCCTCTTTTTCTTTGTTGCTAGTTGCCACACTCTTAGCAGGAATCTCTGCTCTAGTAGGCTGGTCAGAAATGTCAGGCTTCCCCTCTTTCTTCTTTGACCTTAGGTTGTATCTATTTGGATTGCCACTGGTCCTTTCCCCTTTCCTCGGTTCATTTAGTTGGATATCCATGAGAGACTCTTCATATGAATATTGGGTTAAATGAGGAGATGAAGAGGTGTCACCAAGACAATGGATTTCAGGGTCATCTCCTTCCTCCTCTCCTTCTTCCTCGGTAACAAGGTTATTTTGGAGAGGGGCTTGGATTTTTTGATCATCCCTATCCCTATTTCTTTGATCTCTTTGGATGATCTAAGGGGAATTATTGGGTCTTCTGAAATTTCCCCTATTATCATCATTTTGGTTGTTCCTATAGCTCTGCTTTACTTCAAATTTCAATTTCTCCATTTTTGCAAATAGTGATTTTATCAGTTTTGTCAACTCATCCACTTGAGGGTGGGCAGCAGAGGAATTAGAGGTTGAAGCTTCATACCTACCTTTTCTTCTGTCTCTATCATCTTTACTCCTAAGTTTGTCAGTTGTCAATATATTAGACTCTACTTCAAGGGATGCATCTTGCATATGAGCTAAAGAGGTAGCTCTTCTTTCTTTCAATAGGAGGCAAAAATTCAGGTCAAAAGCACTGGCATAAGTAATCTTGGCAGAGGTTTATGTAGGCTTTATTTCAGTGGGAATCTTATTGTACATTTTATTAAATCTTTTTAAGAAGTCTGAAACAAATTCCCCCTCTTTCCTCTTAAGTGACCCAGATTCTGTAATATAATAAAGAAAATATTTTTTATCCCCCCAATGTCTCAAGAATGAATCATCCAAAGCTTCAATCCCATCAATAGATCCGGGATTCAAACCCCTAAACCCTTTCTAGCCTCACCATCAAGGCTATGTACAAAAACTCACATCCACACATCTTCATTTTCAATGTTAAGATTATCTGCATAACTATAAAAAGTTGAAAGGTGTTCTTCTGCAGTTATGTATTCCTCCCTTGTGAACATGGGCATGTACTTAAGGTAGTTTCCAAATGGGAGAACATTCATAGGCTGAGGTAAAACAAGAGGGGCATATCTAGCAGCCACTATGGCATTTATCCTATTTCTAGGAAGATTAGCACCTGCCATTGGGATGTGAAATGTAGGAGACCAAAAGGGAGATGGAGTTTGGAAAGGTGGGACTAGAGCTATGCTTCTAGGGGAAAAGGGAAATGGTTGAGTGTTGGAGGAGAATAATATGGGTTTCAAAGGAAAAGAAGTTTCCCCCTCTTTAGATACAACAACTTTGATAGGAGGAGGAGTAGGAAAACCCAAAGTGGGAAAATATTCTAAGCTCTTGGGTCTAAACCACTTTACAATGTCATGGGAAACAGGGGTGTCAAAAATGTCTTCTTCCAAATGAAGACTAGAAGGGGGGATTTCAATAAGAAATATTTCAAAATTCAAACTTCTGGAAACTCCAACAGATGGCATAAAAGGAGAATTAGCTGCATCTACTAGAGTTTTAAAAGAAGAATCGTGTAAATTACCATAATCACTTGGTATAGTAGTTGAAATCCCTTCTTGAGAGGTCTTTCCTTTCTTGATAGTGTTTTATGGGTCAGCTTCAGGTGTTTCCAGAGGCAGCTGTGGAGTAGACCTCTTGTGTCTTCCTTTGGGAGCCACAATTGAAACAATGGAGTCGTTAGGTGCAAGTTGCAATCTTCAAGGTACTGATTTCTGATGCACCTTTAGAATCAAAATTTTTGTGTCGTTCAATCCTAGGTAAATGTCTTCAATTCATTCCTCGACAGCGGCGTCAAGAATGTTAGCATTGAGAGTCACCCTTATACTGCAAGAGGATAAGCCCAGTACCCATCAAAAATGTTTGTGGAGGTAGGTTATGAGTGGAGGTCAAATGGAAAAAAATCAGTACAAAATGTTTTCACACAGAAACTGGACAAGAAATGCATAGGGAAATGAGGTCCTCATTAACTTCAATTAGTGGTTTTAGTTTAAAGGTGAGCAGAAGGAAGACTTAGTGAGAGATATGGACAATTCTACCATGAGCTTCAAGTAGCTTGGTGAAGAAAAACTCAGGCACAAGAGAACTCTTGAACTTGATTTTAAGATACTGAAATATATCACAATAGCATAATAATCAAACCTACATTACCATGCAACTACAACAACTCGTCTGGATCCTCCATGCACGAACATTTCAGCATAAGAGGGGAAAAGGCAACAAGGAAATTACTGAAATAGGTCACAATAGCATTATAATTAACCCTACATTACAATACAAATACAACCCTTGTCTGGATCCTCCATGCACAAGTGTTTCAACAAAGATTAAACAAGATGATGAAAGAAATTGACTTCTATTAATGCGAAAGTATCAAGTCTCATACAAAACCAGAGAACGGCTATGTTAATCAAAATATTACAAAATATGGAGCTCTGCTCAACCAATTGATGACCTTAACAAAATATTGAATTGATCTATTTATAATCGGATCAGTTCACAACTGCCAGGAGTGTGATCTGAACATTTCATTCAAAGCCTTCTATATGTGCCTCCTTCTATCAGATTGTGCGTGTTTCGTCCTATCAGACGCAAACTCACCTCAGCATGGGCCTGCAGGAAAAATCATCCATCGTTGTACCTTGGGCTGACAGCTTTGTCTCCTTAGCCATAATTTCCATGCTTTCTATTTATGGACTGAGTTGTGGTTTCAACTACCAGTCCCTGCTCATTAATTGAATCCTCCTTGGGATTAGAGTGCATATGGACGACTAGTGGGCGACCACCTTTCGTTATTGGATACGATATTATATGTGCACGTGATTTCGGGGCCGCGAGAAGCTGTTTAATCCCACACTGCTTTCGGGCCTGAAATGCACCCTCCTCTGCCACATAGCCTCCCCACAAAACTATGGTTAGGATTTCGGCCTGCTCAAGGCATTTTATCGCACGAACATGTTGCAGCCCCGAAATAATTTGAGGTCGTTGATCTAAACGGGATCTAAAATCTGGGCGTGCCGGCTATTTTAGTGCCCCCGCCAAAGATTTTATCCGCCTGCCAACTTTGGAATCCTTCCAATTGCACTTGGAGATAGCGCTACATCGAACTGCACAGGGGATACTGACCGCTACAGACTGCACCTGCCCGCTCACTTGAGTTCATAATTGCTACTCGTGACTATGGACAATTTTATGTGATAACAGAAATTTTTTACTTCACACCTATTAATTCTACCTTTTATAAGAAAAACAATATAGATCAACTTGTCCCTACAAAATATTAGAACAAGATATTTATAGTATGATCAATGAAGGCATTATCCTCCTACAAGGAGACTTTAATGCTAGAATTGCAATTAACTAAGCTATTATTTTAAGAAACTATTTCATCCCTAATCATCTATGGTTAGATGAGGACCTTGTTTTAGCTAACATATACAAAAGAAACTCTAAAGACTTGACCCAAAATTTGTTCGTTACTAAGCTAATCAAACTTTGTAGTTCTCAAGATCTAATAATTTGCGATGGTCTAATGAAGTGGTCAAAGTTTAACCAGATGACATGTATCCATGGGTTGGGAAACAATGTTGTAGATTATGTGATATCAAATATCCTCATTTGAAACCAAATGGTATATTTTTACATATTAAATGACCACAAACCTAACTCTGATCATAGAACTTTAACCCTAACTCTAAACTTTGTCATGCACATAAGCCTCATTGAAGAGAACTTTGATAACCAAAGGCACTTGCTTTTTGACAAAAATAAAGTTGATCTTTTCTTAAATGACTTAAATAGTGAACTAAATCCCCTATCATATAAGAACAATATTGAAGATCTCTATCATAATTTAACAACAATACTCTCTACTTCTATTAACAAATTCTCTATTGAGATGTTATGTAAAAAGAAAAATAGGACAACTAATCCTTGGTATGATGATGAGTATAAAATTGCTAGAAAATACATTAAGGATGTTCTAATGAGTCCTTAAAATCTGATAAGATAAATAGATAAAAATCCCTAATTAAAAGGAAAAAAAGGCACTACATAAATAGAAACCAAGAGAATCTTTTTCACCTATCTAAAGCTAGATCCTAAGAAATTATGGAGCAAATTCCAACTCATAAAACTAAGTAAAATAACATGGTTTTCCATGAGGGACTGTAATTCCTACCTTAAAAATATTTATGAATCCCCTAATGTCATGGGAAACATTCCAAATGTTTCTATAGAGGATGAATGTTTTCTATAGAAGACATAAAGTATGGGGTTAACCAATGCACAAAAGAGAGAGCTAAGGATATCAAAGGCTACCAAGTTGAAATCTTAAAAATTAAAGGGCATTTCATCATCCCTCACATGAACAAGGTCTTCAATTTAGTAGTCAAGCAAGGCTTCCCTAAACCCTAAATTCAAAGCCTCATTCTACTTATTTTTAAAAATGGGGATAAAATCAATCCCTCTAATTATAGGACCATTATGATTAGTCGCATTTAACCAAGCTATACGGAAGTATTTTGGAAAAAAAGATCAACACATGGCTAGAAATCCATGGAAAATGAGATAAAGGCTAGGCCAAATCTAGAGGCTAGCATTCAACTATGGACCACTTTGTTACACTTAGGATAATTGTAGAGGAGTTATGTAATATTAAAACCAATCTTCTTTGTTGTTTCGTTGACTTTAGAAAACAATTTGACATGGTGTCTAAGACTAACCTTTGTAATAAGTTAGAAGAGATAAAAGTTCCTTTCGAGTTAAGAGTTGCTACAATAAGGTTGTATGAGAATGTTATTCCCAATTTTAGGAACACTAGGGGCTAGTCGGAAGTTATTAACTATAACATAGGGGTCAACCAAGGTTATCCCCTATCCTCTATCCCCTACCCTTTTTGGCATATACATTGACAAAATAAAATATTGTATGGAAGATGCAAGTTGTGTCAATCTAACTCTTGTTGGTATAGTCATCATCCTTGTTCTTTACGCCAATGATTTTGTTGTTATGGTGAGGAGTCCCTATGACCTCAGTAAGAAAATATGAATCCTCAAGGACTTTTGCTCTAGTATGAGTATCACTGTGAACACTAATAAAACGAAGATTATGATAATTAAATAGAAAAAGATCACCTACGATACTTTCGTTTATGACAATAATAGCTTGGAGGAAGTTCCTTCATACAAATATCTTGGAATTGATATTCATCGTAAGCTCAAGTGGAACTATAGCATTGAGAAAAGGATAAATGGAGGGTGGAAAGCTTATTATGGGATTGGAAACAATTGTAAATTAGCATACCTTTGGCTATGGGATAAGAAAAATATCCTCTTTGAGACTCTTGCCACTCCTATTATATAGATGTGAAGTTTGGGGGTACTCTAGAGAATCCTAGAGAAAGATAGAGCAAAACCAAAATAATGTTATAACTTATAATCTTAAAATTAAAGGCAATATACCCTATACTATCCTCCTCATAGAAACAATCATTTCCCCTATTGAGAGCACAATTATGACTAGGTATGTAATGTACAAGAACAAGATAAACAACATGGACAACCAAAGGCTTCACAAACCACCTACGGCTCAAGTGAGGATGGCATAAAGATTCTGAGTCTTAGCTAAATTGTTAGGGAATAAAGGAATAAGTCATTATGTAGAATACGAATAATATTAAAAAATATATTACATCTAAATTTAAGGAGAATCTATGGTGGGATAAAGAATTAGAGGATAAAAGAAAATGAAGTTACTATAAGGAGGTGGTTAACCCTAATATGGAAGATCAAAAGTATTTCTCTATTTTGATTAATATAAAGAAGAAAATCAACATGGGCAAAATAAGAACAAACTCTCACGAGCTACATAGTGAAACGGGTTTTTGGACAATTCCCAAAATATCATGGGACTGAAGAATTTGTCATCTTTGTGACACTAATAAGGTTGAAGATGAAAAACACTTTCTCTTAAAGTATCGTGCCTATACATAAAGATCACAATTTTAAAATATTTGTTATAATACCAACCTTCCTAACCTTCTAAGTCCTTAAAACTATGATAATCTTGATTCTTGGAAGGTTTCTCTTAATGTTTTTAAACACATAAATAAAATTTAAAAAAAAATCTAAATTATATATATATATATATATA
>JASDQU010102854.1:223434-234221 GCA_032191745.1 Picea mariana | reverse complement strand
TTAAGAGAAAACACATGTTCTTAACCTAAACGTGTTTATTGTAGAGGAGTTTCATTCAACAAATCTTTGTATGAGAAAGGATTCCTCCTTCAAGCTAGTATCATTCATTCCTCCCTAAAGCCAGTACCCAGCTTTCTCGGAGGACTTCCCCTTTGGTATGCTCCTCATTTAAACTGCAAGTGATCCTGAAGTGGAGGTCTGCAATTCTATATGAAAAATTTAAAATGCAACAACAGAATACACTCGCACATAAGAATAGAACACTGCACAATACAAAATACAAAGAGAATGAAAGAGAACAATACTAGAAGTGAGAAGAAGTGACCATCCATTGTATTTCAGCAAGAAGACACCATTTTTATTAGATTGGGTGATTTTTGTTTTATAGCAACAGAGGGAGACTTGTTGCGTCATTTTTCACTGACAAGCGTTGTTTCGCTTTTTATTTTAGTTAACTGCCTAATGAAAAAATCATGCTAATTATTTATTAGGAACTTCCCTACTCAGTGGGACTAGTGAGGGTAGTTNAGATGAGTGCCCTCTTTGGTGGCCCAATTCCTCCTTCTTTAGATCTAGAAGCGTTCCTACTTCCACTAGCAAATGAGGAAATTTTCATTGCATTCTCTCCAATGCTTTTTCAAACTATGTTAGGATCATATCTGAGTGGACACAGTTGATGATGTTTTCCTCAGAATTCGTGCTTATCCTACAAGAGCCATACACGAGCTTCTGGGTGAAAGAACAATGGCATGTGAATTTTATGAGGCCTCTGTTTTGCACACTCTAGTGTAGTTGGTAATGCAACATCTACCTGAAGATGGAACTGAGCAAAAGTGTAGGTATAACATTGTGTTGAGTGTTATTCTTGTTGTTGATGTACAGACCCTACTCGGTACTGATCAGCCAGTGCTTCATTATCTACGTCAACATTTCCCTTAAATACAAGCTCCCTAGAAGAACAATGGATGTATCCAATACACTGTGTCTGATTAACTGTTCTAACTAAGAAGGGATGCCTCTGCAAATGATTTTTTCCTACTATACTCCATTTGTAAGAATTTTGTTTGGTTGAAGCTTTCTCAATAATCTGTTTGGAAAAAGAGGAACTGCCAGGAAAAGTGTTATAATATGTTGGCACTTACGTTAGAGTACATAACCTATTAGCGGAGACTACTAGAACATAAACTTGTTTTGGCATAAGAAATGTTGGAGATGCGCAAGGCGAAGATAAAGGTGGAGTAGAAGAGGCTTCCGGAATGAGATCAATGGTGTGCTCAATAGAGTAAGACAAGGGAAGTCATGTGGGTTGAGGAAAGGCATTGACAACTTCTGGGAGCGGGGAAGCCATGTCCCAAGGTGCTGGATTGGTCAAATGGTTTGGTTTAATGGAGCAAACCAAACCCAAGGAAACATATTTGTTCAGATTTACTTGCTTAATGACTACTTGTCATGTCAGAGGTTGTGTGGAGTGAGGAGTAGAGGAGGTGAGAACATATGTGCATGCCTCATGTTGCAGGTTGTATTTATGGAATTTAGCATGATAAACAATGTTCTGGGCCTATTGGTAGGGGAGTCAAAGTAATAAATCAACACAATCTAAAGGAGAAACATCACACACCACAGTATCTCGAAAAGAGCATGTTATCACACAATATGTACTTGCCCAAATCCCAAGGCAAGTGGAACAAGATTGGTGTAACACGAGGGGTAATCCCATCACTATCACCTCAATAGGATACCCCTTTTTGTTTAGGAGAAGGATAAATCTATTCCAAGGGAGACGTCTCGAGACCTAATGGTTTGATGAAGGGAAAAGAATAAGGTAAACCACCCCTCTCTCTAGGTCACTCAAATCAGACTTTGTCACTAAGTTATGTCTTGAAGAATGAAGCAAAAGGTGAAAGTAGAGTGTACCTGCCCTTAACGAAGACAACAAGCAAATAATATAGCAGTTTACAAGAAAAAATGATATCAATGCTTCAACAAGACTTTAAACTTGTAAGAATTAGTGCTAATCAACAAGTGTGTGCAACAATTAAGAGATGTATAACAACATTAAATAAAGTAATGACAATTGAAATATGATCTTCAAAAAACGTCTTTAAAGACAATGAAAATATAACACTTGACACTTAGAATGATAGTATTATGTAAAGAACAAGATCTGAAGTGCTTAGCTTAGCATTAGCATTCAAGTATGCAGGAAATCTGTTGCTCTGAGATGATTGTAGAAAAGAATGATAACAACAACAAAGTATCATTCAGAAAATGCACTTGATGGACAATGAAATGTAACAATTTAACTCTTGAATGATAGTATTATGTCACATGCAAATTATGGCTAGCAAATAAATTTGGATAGGTTGCTCAAGATGGTTTTAACAGTGATAATAACAACAAGAAGTTAGCAAATTCTAAACTAGATTAGTAAGTTAGGTCAAGTTAGTAGGGTAGCAAGTAAAAGTTAAGTTTAGGTTGATAGTTTGTCAAGGAGATGAGGAAAGAAGACTAGTGCCTTTCAAGAGGGTAATGGAGTCAATGATGGAATCTCTCTTCTAGGGTTGATAACAAAGATGATTATGCTCAAATCTAAGAGGGAAAAGAAGCTTAAGAGGAGTAGTACCTTAAGTCTTCCTAGGCTCTTGAACTTAAGAAGGAGGGTAGCTAGGGTGTAGGCTCTTCTAGGCCCTGGTGCCTCCTTCTCCTTAGACTTCTTTTGTATTAAAATATTATGCAACAATAACTTGATCACAACCTCTAAAGTTCTAGAACTTTAGGGCTTTAGAGGTTTAACAAATTACTAGATCAATTCAATAAAGCTTGAAAATATAAGGAGGGTAGCTAGGGTGTTTAAGAAGGAGGGTAGCTAGGGTGTAGGCTCTTCTAGGCCCTGGTGCCTCCTTCTCCTTAGACTTCTTTTGTATTAAAATATTACGCAATAATAACTTGATCACAACCTCTAAAGTTCTAGAACTTTAGGGCTTTAGAGGTTTAACAAATTACTAGATCAATTCAATAAAGCTTGAAAATATAAGCAAGGAAGTAATACCTTAAGTTCCTTAACTTCTAGCATTAATTAGGTATGCAATTTCATAATCTCATATGAGCAAGTAAACCATAAATTTGACCATTCAAAATAAATGACAAAAAATAGAATTTACTTACTTGCACCAAGAATAATCATGCAAAACAATACTAGATTGTCAAAACACTTCATAAAATTGATCCAAGTTGCCAAAAAATGCCTCTAAGAGAGATGCGCCTCACTAATTCAGCCAAGTAATCCTCAAGAGGGAGAAAATTTCAGTCCCCTTGTCTCCAAAGGACAAGTTATGATGAAAAATGAATGTACTTTGTGTTTATTTATACCAAAAATTGACCTTTAATTACTTTAGGTCAAAAAATCAGGTTGACCCTGAACAATTATTACAAAAATTAAATTTACATAAAAATGCAGGATAAAACCCTAAAAGGGTGATGTCATGTTGTTCCTAGAGTGATGTTGAGCCTTCAATATGGACATCCATCTTCAATTGGTGGAACGTTGGGCCTCCCAGGGCCTGGTCACACCATCAACTGCCAAACGTTATGCAAAATTCCCTCCTCCAAAGGAACGCCACTGCAGGAAGCCCTAGCCCCTTCAAGATGACATCATGGGCTAGGTAGATGGTCTCTAGGCCTCCCAAGGCCATCTTCCAGGTGAGTGAAGGTAGGGCTCATCCATCTAGGGTCTTCCAGAGTGCCTTCAAAGGAAACGACGTCCTCCTTCATGGTACAAGTCAACAATCACCATAATGGCCCTTGCTTGGGGTCTCAACATCCATCTATTGTCTTCAGTCCCTCATGAAGGTCCAAACTAATCATCCCCTCATGCATATCCATCCACCGAGAAAAGTCCTGCAGAGACAACAAATACTCCTTCCAGGGGTCCATAAGTCACAAGTATCATGGCATGCAAATCACATATACTTGTCAAATCACCCAAACATGTGAATTAAATCCCTCTAACCCAAACAAATTCTCAAAGATGTTATGCAACTTGCCACATTTAGGTTCGGAGAGGGTCTCAAGATTCCCTATTGGGTCAATCCTCCTTAATTTTAGAGTGTTTCCCAGGTGGAACCAATCCAAGTCATGCATGTGTATGAGGTGACATGGGGTAGACCTTTGGGCATGGGGTGCATGTGACAGCGAGAATTGTAGAGTATTACCTATGGGCACCTTTGTGGAGGGTGAGTTGCACCTTGTCATAAATGCAATTTTTCCAAGCCCATTTATTTCCATTTTCATTTTTTAAGATTCTCTTTTATTTTCTTTTTATTGTTGCAAGGACATATTTGGGGCCATTGTCCTAGCTTGGTGACCATGGGTGACAGTGTCACTCACAAACACTTCACAGAAATGAGAATGTTGGCTCATGATGAGACACCCTTTCTCTTAGTTGTGCAACTAAGAGCCACTACCCTGGCTTGGTGACTAGACAATGGTAATGCTATATCGTTACATGTTCATGATCATGATAGGCCGGTTTGTGATGAGACCTCCTATCCACCAACCAGGACCTTAAACATTTTACTTTATTCTTTGTGGGTCCCTTTTTCTTACTGAGAAGTATTTCACTACTTTCTCAGGAATCCTTGAGCGAAGCATCTCAAAGGTTTCAAATTTGGCTCTTAACTCTTGCTAGCTACTTTTACCCTCTAGGCCTTTAGCCCCTTCTTCCCATGAGGTAAGGTACAACCCTTCTTAGTTGAGCTTATCCCAATTCCCAAAAGATGGGGAGGTGGAGGGAATAGAGATGGAAAGTGGTAAGTATGGTGGGAACGAATGATGATTCTTCAAGGATCCATTCAATAGCAACGTTTCCTAAAGGGGATCAACTTATTGGGGCACCATGTCACCCTCCCAAGTTTAAACAAGGCAAGGAGCATAAATTCCAAGCAAATGTATGAAATCAAGAAATATTCAATACAACATGTTCAAGTGCTTCAAATATCAGAGTGATACACACCATGATACCTGGACTAATTAACTCATGGAGCAAGACCCACTTCCACTTAGGACTAAGTCGGTGTGATGGATGTTGCTACTGACGATATGTGGACTGTACTGAAGAAAAAGGGGGGCCTCCAAGGATATGCTCAGATTGTCTAGCTCTCATAACTCCATGTCTAGGACCTGTGGGCCTCGAGACAAGATCTCCTTAGTTACCCATAGGCTAGGGGGTAACATCTAGCTCCAACTCAGAGACATGTGCTCACAATAGAGAACATGAGAACCTCAACATCTCTGGTATGACCTGTGCCTATTAAATCTCAACAAAAGATGTCAGTAATACCTAGGGTGGTGATATCACCCTTCGTCCATGTATAATATGAAAAATCAAAATGAAATTAACTCTAATATAACACATGATCATGAGCATACATATATACAAATGAAGCAAAGAAAATATGTAAATGCAACTATACTATGCTTACACTAAGATGACATGCAATGGTATGTACAATGGATGCAAATGCCTACCTACCTCTACTTACCTGTTGGTTGAATCCTAGGTGTATTCAAATAACCAATGAAACCATCCTAACAATACTTCATAATACCTGCCTATGTGCTTCATCATAAACCAAAACAATGACAAGTAAAGCACAAAAATAACATGAGTTAGAGAATGCATGATATCGGAGGAAATCGTAAAGTCTAGCTCATGGAGGCGGGAGGGAGGGACAAAATTATGCCAAGTCACACTTTTAGGAAAGTGCTCAATCCATCTCAAAAAATGATCGTGAAAGGTCAAAGGCTCAAGAAGTTGACTCAAAGGGTCTGAAGTTTGATTACGTTGAATGTAATCATTCCCCAAGGTTTGAGAAGGGACTAACAAGAACCTAAAGGATGACTGGAAACTTCTTAGGAGACAATTGAAAGATCGAGATAATAAACTTCTTATTAAGGAATTCAACCTACCCTTGAATTCTAAAAGAAGGCTTTTCCATAGAGAAAAATTAAGACAAGGGACATGTTTCTCAGCTGCATCCTTAGTGACATGGCGAGGTGAAGTAATCAAAGGCAGTTGGAAAACCTTGTCACAAGTATCTTTCTTTAGGAAAACAACATCCTCACCCTTATCAAAATATAAGCACAACGACGGTTGACAATCTTCTTCAGAGAATAAATCCAAGTGCTCAAAGAAATAGTCATCAAAATCCTCAAGGTATGAACGGAAATCATCATGAAAAAATTGTATCAAGTCATCCTTAGGTGTTTGGAATACATCTGTAATTATATCATCTCTTCATTGCCAAATATCAAAGTTAGTAGTAACCTCATATGATAACTGTAAAGGAAACATTTGAAGATGTCCTTCCATATCATAAATGGGATCCTCATCAAAACCAACCACATCCCATTTACGTCTCTCAAAATGTATGAATTCATCAATATTATCAACCATGTCATTACCTTTGTCATAACATTAAGGGTTTAATACATCCAAGGGATCCTCTAACACTTCTTCACTTTCCAAATCATAAAATAGAGTATCATCAAAATATTGGAAAGGGAGACAACTTACCGTATTCACTTCTTCCTCTGTAGGAGCGTCAAAGGCTTGGATGAATTCATCAACTATCAGTACATCATCCTCATGAATCTCCTATTAAAGCATTTCTTCCCCTTTATCAGAAAATGAAGGATCTAGCACATCCAAGGGTTCATTTACTTCTTCACCTTCTGAGTCATAGAACAAGATATCATCAAAACCCTGAAAAGGAAAATGATTAACCTCATTCTCTTCCTCTTGTGCAGAAGAAATAGGATCTTGGATGGCTTTATCATAGGGAGAAACACACATAAACACTTCATCATCATGTTTGATATTTTCAGGCTCTCACTCTTCAACCAGGTCCGCATTATCTTCGGTAGAATCATGAATAAATTCTTTCTCTTCCTCATGGGATTGGTAACCTTCATCAAGATCCCTCTCCTCACCTCTTGTTGATTGATGACTTTCTCCTACCTTTTCATGAATTCTTTAACGAAGGTCTCAAGGGAAGCTATTCTCTCTAGACTAAGAATATATGGGGTACCTTTGGGGTCATAAATCTTAACTTGTTGAACAAAGGAATATTTTTCCTTGGATGAGGATTTGTTGTCTTTGACTTATGTGGCCATATCATAAGCTTCTTGGATTGACCTTGGGCCATTTTTATTGAGAAAGAATCTTGATTGTCCTGAGAATGCCCTAATATAGAGAAAAGGAGAAACTGGGGTCTAGGACGATAGGTTATAGGGATTTGTTGTGACGGCTTTTGGAACCTGGTATGGAACTCCCTAATAGTCTCATTTTCATTCTTATTTATGTAATTAAGTTTGTCTAGTAATATGCTAGGATTCTCTTTGATATTCCATCTCTTTAGGAAGACTTCTTCTAATTGGTCCATGGACGTGATGTTGGCATCAAGGAGACTATAATACAATTTTCTAGCATTTCCATGAAGAGTGGCAGAAAAGAGTTTCATTGGCAAATATTCAACATCATCATCGATAGGATGGAGTTGAAAGAAGGCCCAAAAATCACTCATATGGTCTTCAACATTATCCTGATCACTACCAGTGAACTTATGGATCCATTTCTCTTACCTTGGAGGCATTTGTCGAGGGTAACCCAAAATTTCACTCATATCCAAGGGTTTAAAATTACTTGGGTCCCATTGAAAAGCCATGGTTGGCTTTGTCACTAATGGAGTCAAAGGTAAAAGAAGAAATCACTCTTAGTGGAGTCGCTAGGTAAGCTTGTAAAGTAAGAAGTATTTGAGGAAAAAGTTTACCGAAAATGTGTCATTCGAGGAAAATTGACTTGATGTTCCTCGACAACAGTGCCAAAAAAACCTGAAGAGAGGGGTGGTTTACATTATTCTTTTCCCTTCATCAAACCACTAGGTCTCGAGATGTCTCCCTTGGAGTAGATTTATCCTTCTCCTAAACATAAAGGGGTTTCTTATTGAGGTGACAGTGATAGGATTACCCCCCGTGTTACGTCAATCTCGTCCCAATTTCCTTGGGCTTTGGGCAAGTACATATTGTGCGATAACAAGGCCAATAGTGAAGGTCACCGCACAACACCGAGAGACAGTGAGGTGTGGACCTTCCTTTTGTACCCATCCAAGCTAATATGGTTCATGGTGCGAAGTTGTTGGGAGTTGTAGGCATTGGACCAAGTCCTGGCAAATGACGTTATTTTGGCTTATGTTGTCTATGATGAGAGTAGCCAATTCATGCTTAATTTGACAATTGTGGGTAAACAGGGGCATTGGAGAGGTGTTGTGTTCATTGGTGGTCATCATAATTAGAGATGGGTCAACTTTTGTAGGATTTTCGAGAGAAATGACTTTACGAGGGTCAGGGGAATCAGACTGAGAGACCTCATCAAAAGGATTTTTTTGGGGGTGAAGGTTCTGAAGTGCCCGACATTCGTCGGAATCATGTGAGTCAGTATTGTGGAAGGTACACCAAGGCATCATTCGAGGTGTGGAGGTGGCGATAGGGGTAACCTGAGAAGGTCCAATAGTAGAAGGGTCATATCTGGGTTGGGGTGAGCAGATTTGAGGAGCCACTTTATGCTCAATGGCCAAGGGCTGAAGAAAGGCCTTCTCTAAGGAAGAACTCTCAAACAAATCAACTTCATGACAGAGGCTTAGCAATAATCTAGAATTGAACTTGACAATCAATACCTCTTCTAAATTGATGATGTGGAGCTGGATGCACAATTTGCAGAATATATCGATGTATCCCTGTATGGATTGATTGGCTAGTTTTCAGAGCTGCAACCATCTGGTGAGGAGGTTCTAGCGATACCCTGGTGGGTAAAAGTGCTCTCTGAGACCCTGGAAAAATCCATCCCACATCGTAATGTGTGGTATATATGTCTCAATCGGGGTGCCCCTATTCATGGCCCAGGAATAAATCTCCAGTTGAGTGTCCCACCATGTCTACACAATTCCCTCGAGTTCCAAACCGACAATTTGAAGTTTCATGTCTTTCGTCACCTCAAGACATGTACAGAAGTATGTGGAAAGACTATGAAGCCAATAGTTAACATTCTCTCCATTCATTTGGCCCGCAAAATTCAGTAATTGGAAGTGCATATCGAGCTGCATGAGTGTCGAAGCTCGACATTGTTGCAGACAAAGTAGCTCCTGGAGTGCCATCATTAAATCCTAAATTGGAGTTGTGGTCGTGGATGCATCATCCTCTATAGATGGCTCCCTTCGTGGCAGCATAATTTTCATTCACCACGAATGCTAATATGTCATTGGATGTTGGAGAATCGTGAAAGATGAACATGCTTGAAGCCCTGAGGAGGGTGCATTGGAAGTCTTGAGAATGACGTCTTGCTTTGAGAAAAAAAAAATTGGATGGCCTCTCTTCTAAATTCCATGGTTGAGCAGAAGTTGGCTTGGATCCAGGATCTGATACCAATCGATCTGCAATTCTATAGGAAAAATTTAAAATGCAACAACATAATAGACTCACACACAAGAATAAAACGTTGCACAATACAAAATACAAAGAGAATGAAAGAGAACAATACTAAAAGTGAGAGGAAGTGACTATTCATTGTATTTCAGCAAGAAGACACTTTTTTTAGCAGACTCAGTGATTTTTGTTTTAAAACAACAACGAGAGACTAGTTGAAATGGTTGAATGCCAACGGAAGGGTCTTTGCTATAATTGTGATGAAAAATATTTTCAGGGGAAAAAGTGTAAGGAACAAAAACTATTTATGGCCATATCAGAAGATGTTCCTAAAGAGGATGTGACAGTTCCCCTTGTTGAAGAACCCTCCCTTTCCAATGCCACCCAAGATCTTGTTGACCCACCTAAAGTTGACCCACTTATTTCCTTACATGCCCTCACTGGCTTCTCGACCCCCCAAACACTCAAGATCATTGGCTACATTAAGCACAGGAAGGTCATCATCCTTATTGACAGTGGGAGCACCCACAATTTTATTCATCGTCGCATTGCCCAGGAAACCAATTGCTATATTCATGCTGTCAATAATTTTCAAATCATGATAGCCAATGGTGGGTCCATGAAATGTTGTGGGCGGTGTGAAAATGTTCGTCTTCAAATTGGACATTACCAACTGAAATCTCATATGTTTTCCATTGACATGGGAGGTTGTGACATTGTGCTAGGTGTTGAATGGTTACGCACGTTGGATCCCATTCTTATGGATTTTAAGGAATTAACCATATAATTCCAATAGGCTAGACAAAAGTATCAATTCCAAGGTCTCATATTTGGTTCTCTTGAGATCATTAGTTCCCATCGTATGGAAAATATCCTCAAGAAAGGCCACTCCAGTGTCATTGCTCAACTCCATTCTATTCAAATCGTTGAGACACCCTCTGTGCATCCTGACCTCCAAGCTATCCTTTCCAAGCATCAAGCTTTTTTTTCCAACCCTTAGGTCCTCCTCCTCATGGTGTTCATGATCATTCCATTCCCCTTGTTCTTGGAATTCCCCCTCCCAATGTTCACCCTTATCGTCACCCTTTTACCAAAAGAATGAAATTGAGAAAATAGTGCAGGAATTGCTCCAAGTGGGTGTTATCCGCCCCAGTACCAGCCCTTATTCTTCCCTTGTGGTCATCGTACTTAAGAAAGAAGGTACTTGGTGCATGTGTCCTAGATTTTGTGCCCTCAATAAGCTCATCATCAAGGAAAAGTTCCCCATTCATGTCATTGATGATCTCTTGGATGAGCCGAGTGGTGCTCGG
>JASDQU010102854.1:151730-164656 GCA_032191745.1 Picea mariana | reverse complement strand
AATTTGGTTTATTATTTACAAAACCAAATATGTCCAAACAACTTAGACACTCATCAAAGAAGAAGGCTCCATCTTGAATCTGCAAGAAATGTCATTATAGGATACTTCTTGTTTCGAGGATCTGCTGATGGTGTGTTGCTTCGCTGTGTAAACAATGAGGACGCATGAAAACTCTTGCAAGAAGATCATGGTTCTTCAAATTTTGTCATTCATGTAGGAGGTCATTTTTCTGCTAAAACCATTGCTTTCAAGATTATTAGAAAAGGATACTATTGGCCTTCTATATTTCATGACTCTTATGTTTTTTCGAGATCTTGTGACAAGTGCCAAAAATACACTGGGAAAGAACACCTTTCAGCCATGCCATTAAAACCTGTCCTCCCAGACTTTCCTTTCTCAAAGTGGGGATTGGATTTTATTGGTCCTATTAATCCTCCATCTTCAACAGGACAAGTTTTTATTTTGACAACCATAGACTATTTTACAAAATGGGTTTAAGTTGTCCCACTTAACTATTCAACAGACGATCAGGTAATTTCCTTCCTTGAAAATAACATCTTCTCCAGATTTGGTCTTCCATTGGAAATTATTACTAATAATGGCCCCGCTTTCATTTCTGCTAAGCTAACCCAATTTTTAGCTAAGTTGGGGGTTAAACATTTCACCTCATCAACTTATTATCCCCAAGGGAATGGGCAGGATGAGTCTACCAACAAGAATCTGGTGAGGATTGTCAAAAGGCTCATCGAAGATAAGCCTCATCAATGACACACTCTCCTCACTTACGCTCTTTGGGAAGATCGAACTACCACCAAGGTAAGCATTGGTTGCACTCCTTTCCAAATTGTTTATGGTCAAGACACCCTTCTGCCTACTGAGCTGGAACTTTCTTCCTTAAGATTGATGCTACAGGTTGAAGAATTAAATTATTTTGACGTTTCACAACGGATAAATGCACTCCTAGATTTAGATGAGCAAAGGATGTTTGCCTTGGATAATATAAAAAGGAGACAACAGACCGTTAAGAAATATTTCAACAAGAGTGTCAAAACTGTTAAATTTAATCAATGAAAAAGTACTATTGTGGGATTCATCTCACGCTGATAGGGGAAGACATTCGAAATTTCAAAAATGATGGCTAGGTCCTTTCAAGATCGCTTTTGTCCTGGATACTAACTCTTACATTCTAAAATATTTATAGGAGCAATTGTTATCCTACAACACTAACGATTCTGTTACAAGGGAAAAACTCTCCATGGCCAAGGGTAAACCACAACAGACAAGTATGACTACAGAAATCAACTCAATTCCAACATATGCTATATAAAATAATGTGCAATATAAGAAAGAGGCCTACCTCGATCCAACGTTTGATGATGTTCCACCGTTGAGCACTTTGACCCAAAGCTTTATACCTGCAAGAAGTTCTCAACAAACAAGCAGAGAAAGTATACAATGATAATATAAAAGGGGTTAGCACATCAGATAGCATAATCCATTAATAAACATTACAAACACGCCCATGGATAATAATCATATATTTTCAAGATATAAATAGGATGGGAAAGGAGTATTTCTATTAATAATTGATTAGCAGAAGTGACAATGATACAGACTTCCGTGTTGGCACAGTTCGAAACCAAGAAACCAAGTTCCTTCCAATTGGGTCTCCACCACTTCAATCCTCCACCAAAGGCAAGCTCATAGGAAAGAGGCAATGAGGTCCTCTCAACAATAGGGAAAGAGCTTGGGGGCTGAACACTGTGTTTAGACTTGAGGGACAGACAGATGCATAATCAATATGAAGTAATTTCTCCAGAGTGACTTTGCTCTCAATGTTGAATGGTTTCTCCTCCTTTTCCATAGGTCGAAATTGTGCTCTTATAGCCTTCAACATGCAACTAAAGGGTCGAGTCAGAACTTTTCCAGTATATGGAAGGCCAAGGATTAGAGATCTCCTATCGTGACATGGAAGCCTGACCTCATTTTGTATTTTCTGGCACATATCCCGATGTACACGAGCTGTAGTGGATCAACAAGCGTATACACATCTTGCATAACAGATAGGGAGTGTATATGTGGAAAAATGTATATTTTTAGCTCTGGATTCATCAAAAGGGGGTGATAAGTCTGCAAAGGGGAATGGAAAAAGGCCCTCTATGCGAGATAACAATGGTGAGGCAAATCTTGCTATAACAGGTTCTCACTTGAAACATTACGTGGAACTAGCTAGTTCTAACGTTGTTTGGAGTTTTTGTACTTTAGTAGTCTAGCTCTGCTTTCATTTTTCCACTGTTTTTCATTTCTTCTTTACAGTAGTTTGATTTATGCTTTCTGTTTTAACAATTCCCCGCTGCTTTTACAATTTTGTCATTTTGTTTCTTGCTGTTTTAAATTTTGTAATCTTGATTCTGTTATGATTTTTATTTCTTTTTCATCTTTTAATTGATTTTGGTCAAGAATAAGATGTTGGATTAGTTATACCACAGTGACACTCATGCAAGATATTGTTAGTCAATAAAAAATAAGCTTACACAACTGTTATGATGCTCCCCCTAAAGGCACTTGAATTTGCTATCTGCTTTCACTGCTGTCTTTTAAAGAAATTGGTCATCTCCAACTTCTGCTCTCCATTTCTTCATCCATTTGAGAATTTAAAAGAGCAAGTCCATAATTTTTCTCCTTGAAGTAAAGAGCAGATTCTGGTTGAATGATTATGCACCCAGTGGTAAAACCCCTCATACTTAACATTTTTCACGAGTCATTCCCAAATTCTCGATCATTTTTCCATTAAATCCGCTCACTTACCCCCGTTGCATAATCTTCCTGGTTATATCTTTTGATCTGTTGTTCTTGGTCTGCGAAACCATGAGTTCTGAGTTCTAAATCTGTTGAAAACAAATTTCCTCGTGGAGTCGCCAATTTGTTGACGATAAAAATCGCAACGAGGATTTCACCCGCAAAGTATTGCTAAAGTTTATTATTATAAGCTAACGATATATATAATACTAGTAGGTGGGACCCCCTTGTAGATTGGAGGATCAGATCTAGTTTTTATTTGACATTTATGCTGCTGTTCAACATTGCTTTCAGGGTTCTACACGATTGATGAAATCTTGGTTTTGTTTGCGACATAATGGTAGATGGGTAATGCATGCTATGTGTGGGTTTTCATTGCTCTAAGCTCTAAATGTTATATGAATAGCTTATACTCATGGTTATGACATTTCTATTTAAGCCATGAATCGTCACATGTTGTACCTGTACAAGACACATGTTAGTTATAACATGAAATAATAACAAGTGAAAAGAGACCTACAGAAAAATCTAAGGAAGAAACTATCCTATACTATACTATGCTATGCTACATTATATGCAAATGAAGTTAAAAGGATTATTGTTAGTCCTAACTAACAAATTTAATGACTATGCAATGTATTGAGTTATATGAAGGCACATTTGATATGCGTTATGGTATGTTTGGCAATGGTTAATGTGATATAGGGTGGCACACTTGGCAAGTAATGGATGTTAGTTTCGATGCATAAATTAATTGAATGGATTAATGGATGGTTGGATGATGTGTACTAAGTAATTGAATGAGTAAAGGATGGAAGAGACGTGCATTTACTGCACGCCACTCCATACCTCTCCCACTGGCCACCACCCTAGCTTGGCTATTGTTCAATTGTGTTTCTCTATGGTTAAGCTCCAATTTTCAGGCAAGGAAAGAACTGCTCAACCAAGCTCGCGTTTTTAAGGATATTTGGTTACATGTATAGTTTTTTTTTACCATCCATGAACTCGTTCTGTTTATGAAATAGATGTTGGCTCGATGATGTATCAGTTTGTGTTTTTCTTAAGGATGGAAACTGTGTAAATTCTGGTGTTTCTCTGGATTGGTTGTTTGTTCAGTTTTCATTGCAAATGGAAAATGATGGTTGAATTCACAGTGTCATTGATTATTATGAGTGTTAGAAACCATGAAGGCTCTCTGTTGTCTTTATGGGTTTTTGTTGGAAGGATTCATTCGGTCCAGACTTGCTGACCGTCTCCACATAGTTCTTGTCACCATGCCCAGTCGTATTTTTCGTTATGGGGTTGCTGGGTTTGATTTCGAACCACCTTGTGTCACTGCATATCGTCTCACCTGGGTATGGGCTCGTTTATGCTATTGGTGTCTACATAGTTGGTTATGATGGATATTATTCCAAGGGTCTTGCTTTAAGGTTGATTATTATTTCACAGCTCTGTTTTTATATCAGCATTATTCAGGTTAATTAGGTAAAACCACGAGGGTTATGCCCTGCGTGATATCGATGTTATTACGGGCCAATGAGAAGCCTCTGCTCCTCTGTTCATAGTCTCTCCTACCTAGTGAACTGTCACCCTGTCTTGCAAAGCTATTGGTGATATGGCCTGTGTGTCCACCCTTTTGTCTTGAAGGTTTCTCACCTGCTGTTGGTGGTCGACTCTAGTCTCCCTGTGTTGGTTCCACAGAGCGAACCCTTGATTACTCAGAGCCCACGCTTGATTATTCAAACCCGTTTTGATAATGAACCAGTCGAGTATATTGTTGACTGTTATGAATTGGTGGAGTATCGTCGACAGTGGTAATTATTGGTTCGTCTATGTTAATAGCATTGAAAATGGTTTTTATTATTGGTAGATAGTCCCTGCATTGTTTATGATAACAGTCGAATTGATAGCTCAACATGTTTAATTGGTTGGTTTGAGAAACAAAATTGGATACACAATCACTGTCTCTTGTGTTGTAACAATTGGATTGTTAACCCAACATTATTTTGTGGTTGATTAAGTCACAACGATGCTTCTTGCATTATGCGTTGGTCTGTGTGGACTTCCTACAACATGGTTAAGTTGAGATGATGGTTGCTATTAATATGTGTTTTAATTGCTAATAAGGATTATTGCAATTTAAAATCGTGATAGTTGTGTCTTGGTTGTCTATTGTGTATGTTTTACGGATATCGTGCATCCTATCAGATATGGACATGGGTTTTATAACAATATGGTCTCATTGCAATTTAAATTGTTAAATTGAATCGAGGAATGGAATGGGGCACAATTTTAAAAGAACTGGTGTCTGTGTTTGATTTCAAGGATTAATTTATGACAATGGTTAATGGTTTGGATAATGAACAGAGTCGATACAGATGAATGCGTGTTCATTGGAATTTTGTTTTAATATTAAATGGAAGAAATGAAAGGAAACATGATTCTTTATACAGGTTGTTTGGGAAGCATATTATTTTGAGTATGATGGCAATATGTAATAGAAAGGGTTCAGGATTTAAATGTGAACAATGAGCAAGTTTAAGACACAATAATGGTTAAATTATACACACAACAATTGTTAATTGATCATAGTAATTGGTTAGTGTTGGATCATTGCATTAAATACATAATGGTTTTATGAATTACTTAATTAATTTTATGAACAATATTCGCTCTCTTTCCCTACCATTATTTCACTTTTCGCTAATTACAACCCCCTTGCCTTCCCATATTCATTACTCACTCCATGTTCCTAAAATTTAATTACAGTTAAGAGGAGCTCTGTATTTTGACAGTTTAAGATCACACAGATGGATTACAGTGATATGTTCTTTAGTTTACATTTTAGTTGATTGTTTTTTGTTTGTGAGCAGTAACCATGTTCTTTTCCCCCTCATTTTGAAATTTTTCGCTCAATACAAACCCCTCTCATATCCCAGAACCTTTGTTCACCGCCTGCTCATTGACAATGGTAAACAATTTGTATGGATTGGATTGCATGAGTCTGATATGTTGTTGAGCCAAAATTTATTTCATATTTTTTAAAAGAGTTGTCATTTATGGTTGTTAAAGAAATTATTTTCTAATCAATCATGCATGTAGGAATGAGATTTTTCAGTCGAGGTAGCCATGGAAGAGGAAACCGAGGAAGAGGTAATTGGAACAGGGGCCCAAGAAGGCCAAGATTCTCCATACACTTTGATGCAGACTCACAAGAGTTAGGCCAGCTATTCCAAGCTGGGTTTTTTAATTGGATTGGGCAAGGAGTGGTCAACCCTAGGCCCGAAAGGCCTCCCTTCCAAGCCCCATAGGTCCCTGGTTTTCTCATTCCCTCTCATGTCTCATTGCATCACGGGGTCCTCGAAAATGACCGATGGAAAGAGATTGTCCACCCGACAGTCTCTCAACATCTTGGCTGGCCCAATTTGTCTTTACCTGCTCCCCCACCTATCAATCTAATTGTCCAAGCTATCCATGTCCACTCACCAGTCTAGTCTTCCCATGTGAATAAAAGGTTGAAAATCGAGGCCCACCATGCCCCTAACAAAGGAAAAGCCATTGCTGCCCCTTCCTCACCCTCCAATGGCTCTGATAAATCTGTGTCCTCCCGCATGCACTTGAGGGATGATTGTTCTCATGTGATTAACGATATTAGGCCTAAAAGCTCAACACAACCTAAGGAAAATTCAGAGATATCAAAAGGTGACAACAACAACAAGGGAAAGATTGCATCTTAGAGTGGAAAATATGGATTTTAATTCTTTTTTATTTATTAATTGTTGAGGATAGTTGACTTCAGATTTTTTGGACAACATGCTTTTTTTTGGATATATGGGTAATATATTTTGGAAATAATTGCAAATATCATTGAGATAAATTGTCAAATATGAATGTGATGATGGGAGTCGCAAGGAGGGATGTTTGTTTAATTAACTAGTTGTGTTATGATTGTTAAAATCTAAATGGAGTCACAAGGGGTCCCACCCACTAGTTACTATTTATTTAAAAACCCTTATTATGACTTACTAATTTTCCCCCTAACTAAAAGTTGGTTGAGTTTTAGTTAACTTAACTAATGAAGCAGTTCAACTACTTCGACCAATTCTAATTTACTTAAAGGCAAATGGAAAGGGAGGAACAAGGGGAGAATATAAGGAGAAGCATACTAAGGTTTTCTCTTTGAGTTTGTGTTGAGATAGGTCAGTTTTCATTCATTCCTTAATTTATTACAATCCTAATTTTTTTTTTGATAGCAAGGTCTCATTGTAGACAACAATATTCAGGGCTGAATTACATCATTTAGACACTTGTTTTTTAGAGGTGTTGATCTATCTTTGATAGTCTGTGTAGACTTGTCTGTTTGTGAATTAGTTTTCATGACTGACAAAGGATATTGTGCAGAGTCGAGTGGGAAACAATCTGTGGCAAGCTGATCCAACTTTTAAAGTTCAATTTTTTATTTTCTTTTAGAAGTCCTTTTGTATGTGTCATTGAGGAAATCTAAGTTTGACTTTGGTCCAAAACTTCTTCAGAAATTTTTGTAAAGAGAATGATTCTTTGATGAATTGGAATGAAATAAAGGATTGCTTTGTGTCTCATCTGTTTTTATTATCGACTTGGTGTCTTTACTTCTGTCTCTATATTTATTTCAGAATTTGTTATGTTCAGAAAATTACATAAATAATGAATTTTTCAGCAAGCTTTTATTATAAAAAAAATAGCCTAAGCACTTGTAAGCAATACTTGTGAGTTAGGATACCAATTTTGATGGCTATAAATCTAGCGTGATATTCTCATCTATCTTGCTTTAGCCAAGAAAGATCTGAAAATGCTTGAGTAAGATCATTTCATATCTTTTCCTTAACAATTAAATGAAAAAATAAAATTTTGAATGCTTTTTATATATGCCAGTGAAAATCAAGAGGAATCACCAATGGAAAAAAACAATACTAGAAGAGAGGAAAGGAAGTATACACAGGAAGCCCTGCATTGATCTACATCTTACAAAAAATTCAAGGGAAGAAAAATCATCAGAGAGAGATCGAGAAAGGAAGATTAGTAGAATAAAGACAAGGAGACATACTCACAAGGGGAGCTATTCTTTTACCCATGATTGATTACACCAGGTACATGTTACGAGGAAAATATCTCTATGGCATGGGGTAAACCACAACAGACAGAATGACACACAAAAATCAACATTAATCCAAAATATGCTATATAAATGAAATGCTAACAAGACAAGGCCAAGAGTGTACCTTGTCCAGGCATTTGATGAAGACCATCGTTGAGCACACAACTCAAAGCTTTATACCTGCAATTTTTCCTCAACAACCAAGATATGCAAGCATATGGTGACAATATATAGTGTTAGTATATATATTAGCATAATCCATTAACATACATGATAAAGATTCCCATGGAATAATAATTCAAATATTTGCAAGATATCAATTGGATGAGAAAAGAGTATTTCTATTAAAATGATTAGCAAAAGTATATAGGTGATAAAATTCTATAACGACACATATCGGAACCAAGAAACTAATTCCCTCTAGCTGCGCCTCCACCACTTCAATCCTCCACCAAAGGTAAGCTCGTATAAAGGAGACAATGAGATTCTCCATCACAAAGAAGGAAGAGCTTGGGGGTTGAACAAGGGGTTCAAACTTTCAAGGATAAGGGGATGCAGACTCAATATGAAGTGAAATTTCTCCAGAGTGTCTTTGCTCTCAAATTTGAATTCTCCCCTCCAAGGCTTAGATATGGCTCAATTTACCGCCTTCAAATGGAACTGAAGGGCCAAGTTGGAGCGTTTCCAGTATATGGAATTTCAAGGGTCATGGATCTTGTGACATGGCAAGGAAACCTGACATAATTTTTAATTTTGAGCACCAAACCCGATGTGCGTGAGATATAGTAGAGAAACCTATGTATATGCTTGTTGTCTAATTGATAGGGAGTGTGTATGTGGAAAATGTTCTTTTTTGGATATGGAAGGTACAAAAGGGGACTTCAGGTCTGCATAGGGAAATGGAAAGGCCATCCAAGAAAGTTGCATCGGGCGAGGAAAAATTTGTTGTAATAATACAGTATCAGGAGGAGACATATCGACAGGGGGGTTAACCTTGGTCAAAGATGAAGAGAAAGAACACATGCATGAAGATAGGGGGAGCAACCCTAAGAGGGGATTCCCTTTTCCATTGATGTCAAAGGGGGAGATATAGAAACATTGATGAGGAACGATGACCACAGTGGGAACATGAGTATGAGTGTTGCCATGTCTAATTGTTGTCATCAATGCCAAAGGAGGAGATTGTTGGACATTTGGTTGTCATTGATTTTAACCCTTGGAGAGTGATCTTGGAGATTGATGTCAACCCTTAGAGATTGATGTCAACCCTTGGAGAGATATAGATATTTTGGATAGTTGATTGACATTTGTATGATCAAGATTGATAATGATTTAGTTGGGTACATTTGATGTAGTCTACATGTAGCCCCGGATATGTGGTTATAAGACCTGAAGTTGATTAAGGAATATGGACATGAAAGACAGTGAAATTTCAGGTAAGAATATCATAGATGGATAATAAACATAGTGTCATTTCTAGTGATCTGTGGAACACCACGTGGTTCTTCATGGTTAGGGAGATATGGCCTTGTAAAGTTGGAAGCCTCGAAGAGTGGTCAAGAAGCCCCTAGTTGGTTTCAAGTCTCGGTCAAAATGTAGTATACCTAAGGGGGTAATATGGGGTACCTAGGTAGGTACCCAATGGGAATGTGGTTATGTATTATTAGTGGAAGTATTTCAATGTAAGTTGTTACCCTACCTCAATGGTTTCTCTATTTCTTGTGTTCAGCGTTTCAATGAATGGTTTGGATTATTCTTGTTGATATTGTGGGTTTATTTTGAGATTTATATCAATATATATTCAAGAAATTAACAACCACATGCATTTTCATGGGATATCTAGATGGTGTGAATAATTATAGGTTACTTGATACCTCTATGGATAGGCTCATCATTGAGTGCAGTGTTCAGTTTGAAAAGAGACCCTTGCATACATAATTGGAGCCAGATGTAGAGACCTCGATACTACTACTTGCACTAGAGATCAATGATGATGAGTCCACTCACTCAGATCATGGTTCATATATGAGCTCCAAATATTATTCGAAATATGATGAGGATGCAGAGTTTGAGCCACCACAGATTCCCAAGTGGGAATAGACCACCCTACAGGAAACAAGAGATCTTGTGGGGGATCCAACGGATCAGAGGAGGATGAGGTCTCACTTTGAGGATCCTCCTCAGGCACTCAAAACTACTGAACCAATGATTCCCATGCATTATTATATGGTTCTATCTTCAGACCCATAGAACTATGCAAAGGCTGCAAAAAATCGCTTCTGGGAAGCCGCTATACAAGAGGAGTGAAACTCTCTCCTCGAGAACCAAACTTGGGATCTAGTTCCACTTTCTTAAGACATGAAGCTTCTCATATGCAGATGGGTCTATAGGACCAAGAATTTAGTATAAGGATAGGTGAGTAGGTATAAAGAAATACTAGTTTCTAAAGGTTTTCAACAAATCCACGGGATAGACTTTGATGAGACATTTGCTCCTGTATAAAAGATGGACTCCATCCAATTGACCCTTTACATTGCAGCATCCAAGGGGTTGTTTGACAACACAGTTATTTCAAAAAATGAAAAATACCTTCAGTAACCACTCACACAACTATATCAAAGATAAACACATCGATATTTTGACATTGTAAAAACCCTACGGGGAAATATCCATGGCCCTAGCCAACGTGGACACTTGGAGAAATTTATTAATGCAAAAAAAAGGATTATGGAGTGATTTACAAGAGAGCTTCTCACAATCAATCATCGACAAATGACCCTCCATGCTCTTTAAATAGAGATCATGGACCAATCGGGTGTTAAGGCACAAATCAATGTAGCCATTAAGATCGAGGTGAATATGAACCGTCGGATCACTCTATTTCAGGAACATATCGTGACCATCGTATTTCCTAACCACAAATGCCTACTAATACATACTAAAGAAACACACTAAGAAACACACTTTTACCTAACGACACATTAGACCAAGTAGATATTAACTAACTCCTAAGTGTCTAAATATCCTAACATCCCCCCTTAAGAAAAATGTTGGATAGCGTTGAAGAATTTACAATAGTGACACAATAGGAGAAGGAAGGAGGCATTAGAGCCTATCCTCCCTTTATGACAACTTCTTCAATGCCCAAAATAGATCAAAGTTTGGAAAACTTCGCTTCTATAAGAGACTTTGTGAAAATGTCTGCAACTTGATCTTTTATAGGGAAAGAGAGCACTTCAATAACTTGATCATGAATGAGATTTTCGATGAAGGGCTTGTGTAGCTTGATGTATTTTATGAGTTGATGTTGAATTGGGTCTTTGGTGAGATTGATGGCACTCTACTTGTCACACCAAAGGTTGGTCAGATGTTTCTGCTGGAATCCAAACTTTGAAAGGATCCATCAAAGCCATAAGGCTTCCTGACTTGCATTTATCATTGCTTGGTACTCTAATTCTGCTAAATAAAGTGAAATAGTATGTTGTTTCATATAGGCCCTAGTGAAAGGCCCTGAACCAAGGCTGAAAACATAACCTACAATAGACTTCTGATCATCAAGGTCGCCGACCCAAATTGAATCAATGAAACCAACCAATAAAGGAGTCCCCTCTGAAATGTAGTGTAACCCAAACTGAATTGTACCCTAGACATATCGAAGAATCCTTTTAGTTGCTTTCCAATGGATTTAATGGGGTGTTTTCATATACCTGGAAACAATACCAACAACAAAGGAAAGATTAGGACGAGTATGAGTCAAGTATAAGAGGCTACCAACTAACTGATGGTATAAATTGGCATCAACTTCGGGAGAAGTATAGGTGGCAACAAGATTGATTCCAGAATGGAAGGGAGAAGGGGTTGGTTTACAATATTCCATGTGGAAGCGACGAAGAAGATCACAAGCATACTTAGATTGGGAAAGAAAAAATATTTTACTTGTTTGCAAAACTTGGAGGCCAAGGAAATAGTGAAAAAATCCTAAGTCTGCCATTTCAAATTTCTTCTTAAGGCTAGTTTTCACATGGTTTAAAATTTTTGAGTCACTACCAGTAAGGATAAGGTCATCAACATAAACGACAAGGATTATGAGATGGCTTCCTACTTTCTTGGTATAGACATTAGGATCAGAATGACATCTAGAAAATCCCGTGTTAATAAGAAAACTGTCCATTTTGGCATATCAAGCTCGGGGAGCTTGCTTAACACCATAAAGAGATTTCTTAAGGTGACAAACAAGGCTAGAGTCATTCTGGACATAGCCAAGAGGTTTTTCCATGTAGATTTTTTCCTGCAAATCCCCATGCAAAAAGGTAGATTTAACATCCATCTAATGGACTTCCCATTTATGCGAGGTAACAAGGGAAAGAAAAAGGCATATGTAATTCATTTTGGCTACAGAGGAAAAGGTTTCATTATAGTCAATTCCTTCAGCCTGGGAAAATCCTTTGGAAACTAAACAAGTCTTGTGCCTTTCAACACTTCCATTTGATGCATACTTGGTTTTGTAGACCCATTTACATATGACAAGTTTTCTTCCTTTTAGAAGAGGCAGAGGATCCCAAGTATCATTTTCCATTTAAGAATGATACTCTTCATTCATTTTTGTATCCCAATTTGGATGACCTGAAGCTTTTGTAACATCCCGCTCTGGCGCACTGAGAACACTTATTAATTGAGGACACTTGCTCGCAAGTGATCTGGACCCTTTTTATGTTATACCTTTTATATTTGATTATGATGTGATTGACAGGTGACATGATGTGTTACTATTGATGTAGACAGGTGCTATTGACTCAGTTTTATTGAGTGTGCAGGGTTTTTGACCTTGAGGATGCAGCGACATCGGCAGAACCCCCTTGGACTCTGGACTGAGTCAGGGAGTGTGATTTTGGGTTGATATGTTTATTATGATGTTTCATTTGATTTGATGATTTGATGTCGACATTTATGACATGGTTATTGGTGATGCAGGCTGACGATAGCTTGCCGACTT
>JASDQU010102854.1:139490-151710 GCA_032191745.1 Picea mariana | reverse complement strand
GCAAATATCATTGAGATAAATTGTCAAATATGAATGTGATGATGGGAGTCGCAAGGAGGGATGTTTGTTTAATTAACTAGTTGTGTTATGATTGTTAAAATCTAAATGGAGTCACAAGGGGTCCCACCCACTAGTTACTATTTATTTAAAAACCCTTATTATGACTTACTAATTTCCCCCCTAACTAAAAGTTGGTTGAGTTTTAGTTAACTTAACTGATGAAGCAGTTCAACTACTTCGACCAATTCTAATTTTCTTAAAGGCAAAGGGAAAGGGAGGAACAAGGGGAGAATATAAGGAGAAGCATACTAAGGTTTTCTCTTTGAGTTTGTGTTGAGATAGGTCAGTTTTCATTCATTCCTTAATTTATTACAATCCTAATTTTTTTTTTTTGATAGCAAGGTCTCATTGTAGACAACAAGATTCAAGGTTGAATTACATCATTTAGACACTTGTTTTTTACAGGTGTTGATCTATCTTTGATAGTCTGTGTAGACTTGTCTATTTGTGAATTAGTTTTCATGACTGACAAAGGATATTGTGCAGATTCGAGTGGGAAACAATCTGTGGAAAGCTGATCCAACTTTTAAAGTTCAGTTTTTTATTTTCTTTCAGAAGTCCTTTTGTATGTTTCATCGAGGACATCTAAGTTTGACTTTGGTCCAAAACTTCTTCAGAAATTTTTGTAAAGAGAATGATTCTTTGATGAATTAGAATGAAATAAAGGATTGCTTTATGTCTCATATGTTTTTATTATCGACTTGGTGTCTTTACTTCTGTCTCTATATTTATTTCAACATCTGTTATGTTCATAAAATTACATAAATAATGAATTTTTCAGCAAGCTTTTATTATAAAAAAAATAGCCTAAGCACTTGTAAGCAATACTTGTGAGTTAGGATACCAATTTTGATGGCTATAAATCTAGCGTGATATTCCCATCTATCTTGCTTTAGCCAAGAAAGATCTGAAAATGCTTGAGTAAGATCATTTCATATCTTTTCCTCAACAATCACATGACAAGTAAATGAAAAAATAAAATTTTGAATGCTTTTTATATATGCCAATGAAAATCAAGAGGAATCACCAATGGAAAAAAAGAATACTAGAAGAGAGGAAAGGAAGTATACACAGGAAGCCCTGCATTGATCTGCATCTTATAGAAAATTTAAGGGAAGAAAAATCATCAGAGAGAGATCGAGAAAGGAAGATTAGTAGAATAAAGACAAGGAGACATACTCACAAGGGGAGCTATTCTTTTACCCATGATTGATTACACCAGGTACATGTTACGAGGAAAATATCTCTATGGCATGGGGTAAACCACAACAGACAGAATGACACGCAAAAATCAACTCTAATCCAAAATATGCTATATAAATGAAATGCTAACAAGACAAGGCCAAGAGTGTACCTTGTCCATGCGTTTGATGAAGACCATCGTTGAGCACGCAACTCAAAGCTTTATACCTGCAATTTTTCCTCAACAACCAAGATATGCAAGCATATGGTGACAATATATAGTGTTAGTATATATATTAGCATAATCCATTAACATACATGATAAATATTCCCATGGAATAATAATTCAAGTATTTGCAAGATATCAATTGGACGAGAAAAGAGTATTTCTTTTAAAATGATTAGCAAAAGTATATAGGTGATAAAATTCTATAAAGACACATATCGGAACCGAGAAACTAAGTCCCTCTAGCTGGGCCTCCACCACTTCAATCCTCCACCAAAGGCAAGCTCATATAAAGGAGACAATGGGATTCTCCATCACAAAGAAGGAAGAGCTTGGGGGTTGAACAAGGGGTTCAGAATTTCAAGGATAAAGGGATGCAGACTCAATATGAAGTGAAATTTCTCCAGAGTGTTTTTGCTCTCAAATTTGAATTCTCCCCTCCAAGGCTTGGATATGGCTCAATTTACCGCCTTCAAATGGAACTGAAGGGCCGAGTTGGAGCATTTCCAGTATATGGAAGTTCAAGGGTCATGGATCTCGTGACATGGCAAGGAAACCTGACATAATTTTTAATTTTGAGCACCAAACCCGATGTGCACGAGCTATAGTAGAGAAACCTGCGTATATGCTTGTTGTCTAATTGATAGGGCATGTATATGTGGAAAATGTTCTTTTTTGGATCTGGAAGGTACAAAAGGGACTTCAGGTCTGCATAGGGAAATGGAAAGGCCATCCAAGCAAGTTACATCGGGTGAGGAAAAATTTGTTGTAACAATACAATATCAGAAGGAGACATATCGACAGGGGGGTTAACCTTGGTCAAAGATGAAGAGAAAGAACACATGCATGAAGATAAGGGGAGCAACCACAAGAGGAGATTCCCTTTTCCATTGATGTCAAAGGGGGAGATATAGAAACATTGATGAGGAGCGATGACCACAATGGGAACATGAGTATGAGTGTTGCCATGTCTAATTGTTGTCATCAATGCCAAAGGAGGAGATTGTTGGACATTTGGTTGTCATTGATTTTAACCCTTGGAGAGTGATCTTGGAGATTGATGTCAACCCTTAGAGATTGATGCCAACCCTTGGAGAGATATAGAGATTTTGGACAGTTTCTTGACATTTGTATGATCGAGATTGATAATGATTTAGTTGGGTACATTTGATGTAGTATACATGTAGCCCCGAAGGTGTGGTTACGGGACCTGAAGTTGATTAAGGAATATGGACATGAAAGACAATGAAATTTCAGGTAAGAATATCATAGATGGATAATAAACGTAGTGTCATTTCCAATGATCTGTGGAACACCATGTGGTTCCTCACGGTTAGGGAGATATGGCCTTGTAAAGTTGGAAGCCCCGAAGAGTGGTCAAGAAGCCCCTAGTTGGTTTCAAGTCTTGGTCAAAGTGTAGTATACCTAAAGGGGTAATATGGGGTATCTAGGTAGGTACCCAATGGGAATGTGGTTATGTATTATTAGGGCAAGTCATTCAATGTAAGTTGTTACCCTACCTCAATGGTTTCTCTATTTCTTATGTTCAGTGTTTCAGTGAATGGTTTGGATTATTCTTGTTGATATTGTGGGTTTATTTTGAGATTTATATTGATATATATTCAAAAAATTAACAACCACATGCATTTTCATGGGATATCTAGATGGTGTGAATAATTATAGGTTACTTGATACCTCTATGGATAGGCTCATCATTGAGTGCAATGTTCAGTTTGAGAAGAGACCCTTGCATACATAATTGGAGCTAGATGTGGAGACCTCGATACTACTACCTGCACTAGAGATCTATGATGATGAGTCCACTCACTCAAATCATGGTTCAGATATGAGCTCCAAATATGATTCGAAATATGATGAGGATTCAGAGTTTGAGCCACCAAAGATTCCCAAGTGGGCACATACCACCTTATAGGAAACAAGAGATCTTGTGGGGGATCCAACGGATCAGAGGAGGACAAGGTCTTGCTTTGAGGATCCTCCTCGCGCACTCAAAACTACTGAACCAATGATTCCCATGCATTATTATATGGTTCTATCTTCAGACCCATAGAACTATGTAGAAGCTGCAAAAAATCGCTTCTGGGAAGCTGCTATACAAGAGGAGTACAACTCTCTCCTCGAGAACCAAACTTGGGATCTAGTTCCACTTTCTTAAGACATGAAGCTTCTCATATGCAAATGGGTCTATAGGACCAAGAATTTAGTATAAGGATAGGTGAGTAGGTATAAAGAAATACTAGTTTCCAAAGGTTTTCAACAAATCCATGGGATAGAATTTGATGAGACCTTTGCTCCTGTATAAAAGATGGACTCCATCCAATTGATCCTTTCCATTGCAGCAACCAAGGGGTTGTTTGACAACACAGGTATTTCAAAAAATGAAATATACCTTTAGTAACCACTCACACAACTATATCAAAGATAAACACACCGATATTTTGACGTTGTAAAACCCCTACGGGGAAATATCCATGGCCCTAGCCAATGTGGACACTTGGATAAATTTATTAATGCAAAACAAAGGATTATGGAGTGATTTACAAGAGAGCTTCTCACAATTGATCATCGAGAAATGACCCTCCATGCTCTTTAAATAGAGATCATGGACCAATCGGGTGTTAAGGCACAGATCAATGTAGCCATTAAGATTGAGTTGAATATGAACCGTTGGATCACTCTATGTCAGGAACATATCATGACCATCAGATTTCCTAACCACAAATGCCTACTAATACATACTAAAGAAACACACTAAGAAACACACTTTTACCTGACGACACATTAGACCAAGTAGATATTAACTAACTCATAAGTGTCTAAATATCCTAACATCCCCCCTTAAGAAAAATGTTGGATAGCATTGAAGAATTTACAATAGTGACACAATAGGAGAAGGAAGGAGGCATTAGAGCCTATCCTCCCTTTATGACAACTTCTTCAACGCCCAAAATAGATCAAAGTTTGGAAAACTTCGCTTCTGTAAGAGACTTTGTGAAAATGTCTACAACTTGATCTTTTATAGGGAAAGAGAGCACTTCAATAACTTGATCATGAATGAGATTTCCAATGAAGGGCTTGTGTAGCTCGATGTATTTTATGAGTTGATGTTGAACTGGGTCTTTGGTGAGATTGATGGCACTCTGCTTGTCACACCAAAGGCTGGTTGGATGTTGCTGCTGGAATCCAAACTAAATGATCCATCGAAGCCACAAGGCTTCCCGACTTGCATTTAGCGTTGCTCGATACTCTGATTCTGCTGAATAAAGTGAAATAGTATGTTGTTTCTTATAGGCCCTAGTGAAAGGTCTTAAACCAAGGCTGAAAACATAACCTACAATAGACTTATGATCATCAAGGTCACCGACCCAAACTGAATCAATGAAACCAACCAATAAAGGAGTCCCCTCTGAAATGTAGTGTAACCCAAACTGAACTGTACCCCAGACATATCGAAGAATCCTTTTAGTTGCTTTCCAATAGATTTCATGGGGTGTTTTTATATACCTGGAAACAAGACCAACAACAAAGGAAAGATTAGGACGAGTATGATTCAAGTATAAGAGGCTACCAACTAATTGATGGTATAAATTGGCATCAACTTTGGGAGAAGTACAGGTGGCAACAAGCTTGATTCCGGAATGGAAGGGAGAAGGGGTTGGTTTACAATATTCCATGTGGAAGCGACGAAGAAGGTCACAAGCATACTTAGATTGGGAAAGAAATATTCTTTTACTTGTTTGCAAAACTTGGAGGCCAAGGAAATAGTGAAAAAATCCTAAGTCTGCCATTTCAAATTTCTTCTTAAGGCTAGTTTTCACATGGTTTAAAAGTTTTGAGTCACTACCAGTAAGGATAAGGTCATCAACATAAAGGACAAGGATTATGAGATGGCTTCCTACTTTCTTGGTATAGACATTAGGATCAGAATGACATCTAGAAAATCCTGTGTTAATAAGAAAACTGTCCATTTTGGCATATAAAGCTTGTGGAGCTTGCTTAACACCATAAAGAGATTTCTTAAGGCGACAAACAAGGCTAGAGTCATTCTGGACATAGCCAAGAGGTTTTTCCATGTAGATTTTTTCCTACAAATCCCCATGCAAAAAGGTAGATTTAACATCCATCTGATGGACTTCCCATGTATGTGAGGCAACACGGGAAAGAACAAGGCATATGGAATTCATTTTGGCTACAGGGGAAAAGGTTTCATTATAGTCAATTCCTTCAGCTTGGGAAAATCCTTTGGAAACTAAACAAGCCTTGTGCCTTTCAACACTTCCATCTGATGCATACTTGGTTTTGTAAACCCATTTACATATGACAAGTTTTCTTCCTTTTAGAAGAGGCAGAAGATCCCAAGTATCATTTTCCATTTAAGAATGATACTCTTCATTCATTTTTGTATCCCAATCTGGAGGACCTGAAGCTTCTGCAAATGTCTCTGGATCACGAGTCTTTGAAACTTGAGCCAAAAAAGAAAAGGCTCATTGGAACTGTGAACGTGTCTGACGTTGATATGAAAGATCACCGAGAAAATCACCCACTGCCCCTCATGTTGAATGGGCCCATCTAAGAAGTGGTCGTGTTGGTGTTGGTTCAGGTTCAATGGAATCATCTGGAGGAAGGTGAGTAGGAGGAGGTGGATTTTCATCCTCACTATCATCATCTGAAGAAGAAACCAGAATATGAATAGAAGAAGGCACAAACATTGAAGATGGATCGTAGGTCGAAGAAGGCACAATCATCGAATTAGGCTTGCAGTCCAAGAGATTTTCATCAAATTTAACATCTCTTCTAATAATAATTTCATTACAATGTGGTTGAAGAATTTTTTAACCTTTGAAATCTTTAGAATAACCAATAAATATACACTTCTCACTTTTAAATTGCAATGTTTCCCTTTTCTCATCAGGAATGTGAGCCCATGCTATACTACCAAATACATAGAAGTGACTTACTTCTGGTTTAATTTTATTCCATGCTTCTTCTAGTCTTATATTTTTAAGAGCCTTTGTGGGAGTGTGATTTACTATGTAATTTTCACATTTGATGGCTTCTTTCCAATACTTTAAACTTAATCGCTTAGATTGGATCACACAATTAGCCATTTATTTTAATGTGCGATTCTTTTTCTCAGCAACACCATTTTGTTGTGGTGGATATGAAATAGTGTGTTTCATTTGGATGCCCTATGTAGTGCAGAAACTTGTAAAATTATTGTTCACATATTTGCCTCCATTATTTGTTCTTAACCTTTGAATTTTATGTTTAGATTACTTTTCTACACTGGCCTTGTAGGCCAAAAACTTGTCAAAAACTTTTCTCTTAAGTTTTAATAAGTAAACCCAAGTATGTCTGGAAAAGTCATCAATGAAAGTTAAGAAATACTTGCACATAGAAAAAGAAGGAGAAGAAAGTGGACCACACAAGTCACTATGAACAAGCTGCAAAGGGCCCGAGGCGTGCCAAGAGGCACGTTTGTCAAAATTTTAACGATGATGTTTGTTGAGAACACAATCGGCACAAACACCATCTTTTCATGAAACAAGAGGAAGACCAGTCACCATATGTTGATTACATAGTTATTGTAATGATCGATAGTTTAGATGACCAAACCACTCATGCCAAAGTTTGCTCAAGTCATTGCTATGAGCAACAAAAACTGATGGAAAAGATGATGACCCAAAGTTGTCAAACTTGTACAACCTAGTAATATCATCAACAATTTCAATTGCAAGAACGTGATGAGGATATTTTAGATCCTCGATTACAACTTGGTGAGATGAAAACTCTACGGTTTTACCTTCACCTGAATGAGTGATTTGATATACTGATAGAAGGTTATATGAAAGAATTGGAACACATAATACATCATTGAAATGACCATTATCTACCTAAATTGTTCCAAATCCTACAACACTAAGAGATCTATCATCACCAACAAATATTTTCTTGGTCTTACATTCATTTAGAGCAGAAAATATGGTTTTATCCTTAGCCATATGATAAGATGCTCTAGAATCAATAAGCCACTCATCAGAAGAAGAAGTAGAAGTTGCATTGAAAGATAAACTAGAAGCAGAAAGTGCATGTCCATGAGAAGAAGAAGAAGAAGTAGAATTATAATCAATATTGATGTTGTGATTTTTCATTGTTGCTTCTAAAGTTGCCATCTTCTTAAAACATTTGGACTTGTCATAACCATATTTCCTACAAAAATTTCAATGTCTGTCAGTCTTCTTATTTTTAGATTTTGCTCATTTGTCACCAGTAGGTGCGGAAGTTGGTTGAATGGGTTTGGGACCCTTGTTTTGCTTATTGTTGTGGTGAGGATGTTGCTTCTTGGGATTCTTGGGTTTATCTTTCTATTGGGCCACTAAGGCTTCATTAGAGGTACTGCCAGTGCTGACCACTCCAAGTTGCACAAGATTATCTTGCTCTCTTATTAAGGCATCACAAAAGGACTCAAGAGAGGTATTTTTATAAATAGTCCCTAGAGCTTCTCTAGTGGCATAGAAGGTAGATACAAACATTGAATATGCACTACCAAGCTTAGCAAGAATAATATATATGCAACACTCTTCTTCCAGCTTTATGTTACATTATTCACATAAAATTCTAAGTGTTTTGAACTTAGATAAATAGTCTTCAATGCAAGAAAAATCATTTGGACTTAAATTAATTATATAATTTTCTATCTGGTGGGCTCGAATGATATTGTGTTTACCAAACACAGATTCAATATTTTCCCAAGCTTCATCAGGGTCATCRATTCCTTGAAGGTGAAACCTTAAATTAGGAGAGATGGACATTCCAATCAKTCCACGTGCTTYGTCATTCCTATTTTGTTAAGAACCAAATATTTGCATACAGATACAACAYAAATATTCAKAGATCAATATAGAAGAAACCACACTTTATTATAAGGAAACCCTTGAGGTAGGGAAACACCATACAATGGATCCTATTATGGAATGGATCCTCTCCTACTCACTTTCCTCTTCAAGGGGGAAACCTCCTAATGAGTTTCAGCTCCAAATAAAATACTTCTCTTCACATCCCATTACATTACTTGAATCCATTTATATAGTGCTACCAACAACCTAAGAAAATTCTAGAGGAGGAACCTTCTAGTAAGTCCTCTTACATTTATTATATCTAACTACCATAATGGGCTTATTTAATACTACAATGGATCTAGTCCACCTTACATTGAATGGCCTCCACTATTATCACTATGGTCCCTCCGAGCCTCCCACTACCTCTATAGCTACCTAACATTCCATCCCCCTTATGAAAACGTTGTCCTCAATGCTTGTTATGAGAGTGTACAAACATATACCAGGGTCCCATGGATAAGTGTGGACCATAGTGCTGAAGTAGACTAGAGAACCAAGGTCCCGTGTAGAAATGAAAGCCACCATGTTGAAGTAGTCCAACTGCCATGGTAAATAGGGGTCCCATGTTTAAATACTCATGTGAACTCCACGTGGAATATATTTGAACCCAATAACCAATTTAAAATGATGCTCCAAAGATTGATACCTATCATGTGGATCCAAATAAGAAGATCCATCCACATAGTGGAAAATGGTCATAGCTGAATATGGAAGAAATTATACCACTATAGAATATGCAGGATGAACATTGGTAATCATAACCGGCTCCTGATTTGTTACATTTATGTTCTCTACAAAAGGTGGAGTAGAGTCATCAAATAAAATATCAAAGTGGTTGTCATCCCAGAAATGACAACTATCCATATACCAATCATCACAATCATCCTCATAATCATACCAAACATTTCTTTCTTGATAATATTCTTCCATAATATACCTTTCTTGCCTTAAAAGTTTGGATTCTTCAATGCAATCCTCTTGAACATGTAGCATTTCAACTTTGAGCTCTTGAATACATTTCTCTTGAATATGTTGCATTTAAACTTTGAACTCTTGAATTGTTGTTTTGATGGCTGCCATGATTTGAGAGTGAATATCCATTGGAAACACCACATATAATATACCAAAATAAATCTCTTAAAATTATTTATCCTATGGCATTGATCTGGTAGCAATCTGAGCACCCTATGAAAAGTTATGAACTTTGCAGTCCCGCCATTGTCACGAAAAACCCCAAAAAATGACTGATTTTAAATCAACGATATCTTCACTTCCAGAGCTCCGATTTGGAAGATTGTTTTTTTGAAATTGGGAGAAATTGTGAGAGGAACTCAGATATATAATTTGTTTGGGAAAATTCATCCCCAGGTGCTACAGAAATTAGAAAAATCATGTGGTCATCCGCGGAAAAACTTTCAAAATATAAAATTTTAAAATGTCGATAACTTTATTTCCATGACTCTGTTTCAGACGTTTTTTTTTTTTCAAATTGCGTGTTTTTCTGAGAGGCACTCATATCTACAGCCATTTTCTGAAAATGTTGCACAAAAAACTATAGAAATTGTTTGGAATGTCCCGACCTTCTTTTTCTTCTACAAAACAATTCGCAAAAATAAAAATAAAAATTGTCCACACTTTCTGCCAAGGAAAGTTCTCTGATACCAGTTGTTAAGAACCAAATAATTGCATTCAGATACACCAAAAATATTCTGAGATCAATATAGAAGAAACCACACTTTATTATAAGAAAACCCTTGAGGTAGGGAAACACCATACAATGGATCTTATTATGGAAGGGATCCTCTCATGTTCACTTTCCTCTTCCAGGGGGAAACCTCCTAATGCGCTTCAACTCCAAATATAATACTTCTCTTCACATCCCATTACGTTGCTTGAACCCCTTTATATAGTGCTACCAACCACCTAAAAACATTCTAGAGGAGGAACCTTCTAGAAGTAGAGCCTTCTAGTAAGTCCTCTTACATTTATTATATCTAACTACCATAGTGGGTCTTACTTAATACTATAGTGGATCTAGTCCACCTTACATTGAACGGACTCCACTATTATCACTATGGGCCCTCTGGCCCCCCCACTACCTCTATAGCTACCTAATATATTGTCCCATTTGATTTTCTTTTAATCAATAGTAGGTTCCAATTCTTTCCTCATGGTAATCTGGTACAATCATTTACTTCTTAATAAATCCTCCATATGGGATTTCCATTGGAAGTAGTTGGTGTTGGTAAGAAAAATATCACTGGAATAATCCATATTAAATATGTAGATAATGTGATTTTAAAAAATGAAACTGATGGTCCGGATGAAAGGATCTCAAAAAATTAGGTTGTTTAAAAAAAACAGCTCTGAAAACAGACTTCGAATGTGAAAGTTATGCTCTTTTAAAAAAAGGCATAAATGGTAACCAAAGAGCCATGTGGCAAGTAGAAGTTGGTCAACGTGGTGATACCCTTCCAAATAACCTCAATTTTACAAATAAGTTGTTTTATGAAGTGACCCACTTTTATAAAAAGAAGCAAGGATCACTGTTATAATGAAGTTACTTTATAAAATAAAGTTGCATGCAAAATAAATAACTTTAAAATAAAATATTAAAGATACTTATAGTGATTCACTTTTATAATTGAAGTGAAATACGCTTTACAATAGATGCATGGAATTTTTCAAAAAAAAGTAACAAAAAGAGAGACTTGAACTCAAGACCTCTTACTTAATAAGACAACTTTTAACCAAGTGAGCTAGCAAAACATATTGTATTATTTAGGAGGATTAGGGGCGTTGTTGTTGTTGTTTTTATGGAAGATAGCCTTGGAGGTCGTGATCATAAAAAAATCTTTTCACACAAGAAAAAATATTCGTTTCTCGATGACAACAAGGGTTAGATCTCAGTTAGCTTACCCAGAAAATACACCATTTCTGATATGTTTATGATTTTCTGAGATCGCATAGGGCATGAGAAAAAGAGCATACATATATCCAAAAGAGTAGAAACTCGAAAACAAAAAGAAGAAAAACGAAATAATACTCCGCAAAAAATTAAAAAGGGAGTATTCGGGCTTTATACCTTCGGATCTGACTAAAATGGTCATATCTTGGGCAAACAAAAACCTTTTCGAGTGAAACAAAAATCATTCTGGACTGAAATGAGTTCTCTGGATGCAATGGAACATTCCTATCAGCCAAAAAATGTATGAAAAATGGAAAAAAACAGAGGTGGGACAACTCGGCTTTACGATCTCGATCTACAACATGAGTGGGTATTCAAACATGTTATGATACCATGTTCGACAACACAATTATTCCAACAGAGGACGAACACCTTCAGTAACCACTCACACAATGAGATCAAAGATCAACACACCGATATTTTACTTGGTAAAACCCTACAAGGAAACATCCACGGCCCCAACCAATGTGTCCACTTGGAGCAATTTATTAATGCAAAAAAAAGGATTACATGGAGATTTACAAGAGAGTTTCTCACAATCGATCATCGGAAAATAACCTTCCATGCTCTTTGAATAGTTATCATGGACCAATCAAGTGTTAAAACATGGATCAATGTAGTCGTTAAGATCAAGGAGAATATGAACTGTCAGATCACTCTATGTCAAGAACGTATCGTGACTGTTGTATTTCCTAACTACAAATGCACACTAATGCATACTAAATAAACACACTTTTACCTAACAACACATTATACCAAGTAGATCTTAACTAACTCCTAAGTGTCTAAATATCCTAACAAGGGTGGGAAATGTTGGTTGTGGAGATTAATTATCTTCTTGATTAAGAGGTCTTGTTTTAGCCA
>JASDQU010102854.1:125466-138764 GCA_032191745.1 Picea mariana | reverse complement strand
ACGTTTGTCAAAATTTTCTCGATGATGTTTGTTGAGAACACAATCGGCACAAACATTGTCTTTGCATGAAACAAGAGGAAGACCAATCACCATATATTGATTACATAGTTGTTGTAATGATCGATAGTTTAGATGACCAAACCACTCATGCCAAAGTTTGCTCAAGTCATCGCTATGAGCAACAAAAACTGATGGAAAAGATGATGACCCAAAGTTGTCAAACTTGTTCAACCCGGTAATATCATCAACAATTTCAATTGCAAGAACGTGATGAGGATATTTTAGATCCTCGATTACAACTTGGTGAGATGAAAACTCTACGGTTTTACCTTCACCTGAATGAGTGATTTGATATACTGATAGAAGGTTATATGAAATAATTAGAACACATAATATATCATTGAAATGACCATTATCTACCTAAATTGTTCCAGATCCTACAACACTAAGAGATCTATCATCACCAACAAATATTTTCTTGGTGTTACATTCATTTAGAGAAGAAAATATGGTTTTATCCTTAGCCATATGATAAGATGCTCTAGAATCAATAAGCCACTCATTAGAAGAAGAAGTAGAAGTTTTATTGAAGGATAAACTAGAAGCAGAAAGTGCATGTCCATGAGAAGAAGAAGAATAAGTAGAATTATAATCAATATTGATGTTGTGATTTTTCATTGTTGCTTCTAAAGTTGCCATCTTCTTAAAACATTTGGACTTGTCATGACCATATTTCCTACAAAAATTGCAATGTCTATCAGTTTTCTTATTTTTAGATTTTTCTCATTTGTCACCAGTAGGTGTGGAAGTTGGTTGAATGGGTTTGGGACCTTTGTTTTGCTTATTGTTGTGGTAAGGATGTTGCTTATTGGGTTTATCTTTCTATTGGGCCACTAAGGCTTCATTAGAGGTACCGCCAATGCTGACCACTCCAAGTTGCACAAGATTATATTGCTCTCTTATTAAGGCATCACAAAAGGACTCAAGAGAGGTATTTTTATAAACAGTCCCTAGATCTTCTCTAGTGGCATAGAAGGTAGATACAAACATTGAATATGCACTACCAAGCTTAGCAAGAATAATATATATTTAACACTCTTCTTCCAGCTTTATGTTACATTATTCACATAAAATTCTAAGTGTTTTGAACTTAGATAAATAGTCTTCAATGCAAGAAAAATCATTTGGACTTAAATTAATTATATAATTTTCTATCTGGTGGGCTCGAATGATATTGTGTTTACCAAACACAGATTCAATATTTTCCCAAGCTTCATCAGGGTCATCAATTCCTTGAAGGTGAAACCTTAAATTAGGAGAGATGGACATTCCAATCAGTCCACGTGCTTCGTCATTCCTATTTTGTTAAGAACCAAATATTTGCATACAGATACAACATAAATATTCATAGATCAATATAGAAGAAACCACACTTTATTATAAGGAAACCCTTGAGGTAGGGAAACACCATACAATGGATCCTATTATGGAATGGATCCTCTCCTACTCACTTTCCTCTTCAAGGGGGAAACCTCCTAATGAGTTTCAACTCCAAATATAATATTTCTCTTCACATCCCATTACATTACTTGAATCCATTTATATAGTGCTACCAACAACCTAAGAAAATTCTAGAGGAGGAACCTTCTAGTAAGTCCTCTTACATTTATTATATCTAACTACCATAGTGGGCTTATTTAATACTACAATGGATCTAGTCCACCTTACATTGAATGGCCTCCACTATTATCACTATGGTCCCTCCGGGCCCCCCACTACCTCTATAGCTACCTAACATTCCATCCCCCTTATGAAAATGTTGTCCTCAACGCTTGTTATGAGAGTGTACAAACATATACCAGGGTCCCATGGATAAGTGTGGACCATAGTGCTGAAGTAGACTAGAGAACCAAGGTCCTGTGTAGAAATGAAAGCCACCATGTTGAAGTAGTCCAACTGCCATGGTAAATCGAGGTCCCATGTTTAAATACTCATGTGAACTCCACGTGGAAGATATTTGAACCCAATAACCAACTGAAAATGATGCTCTAAAGATTGATACCTATCATGTGGATCCAAATAAGAAGATCCATCCACATAGTGGAAAATGGTCATAGCTGAATATGGAAGAAATTATACCACTATAGAATATGCAGGATGGACATTGGTAATCATAACTGGCTCCTGATTTGTTACATTGATGTTCTCTACAAAAGGTGGAGTAAAGTCATCAAATAAAATATCAAAGTGGTTGTCATCCCAGAAATGACAACTATCCATATACCAATCATCACAATCATCCTCATAATCATACCAAACATTTCTTTCTTGATAATATTCTTCTATAATATAGCTTTCTTGCCTTAAAAGTTTGGATTCTTCAATGCAATCCTCTTGAACATGTAGCATTTCAACTTTGAGCTCTTGAATATGTTGCATTTAAACTTTGAACTCTTGAATTGTTGTTTTGATGGATGCCATGATTTGAGAGTGAATATCCATTGGAAACACCACATATAATATACCAAAAGAAATATCTTAAAATTATTTATCCTATGGCACTGATCTGGTAGCAATATGAGCACCCTATGAAAAGTTATGAACTTTGCAGTCCCGTCGTCGTCACGAAAAACCCCAAAAAATGACTGATTTTAAATCAATGATATCTTCACTTCCAGAGCTCCGATTTGGAAGATTGTTTTTTTGAAATTGGGCGAAATTGTGAGAGGAACTCATATATATAATTTGTTTGGGAAAATTCATCCCCAGGTGCTACAGAAATTAGAAAAATCATGTGGTCATCCGCGGAAAAACTTTGAAAATATAAAATTTTAAAATGTCAATAACTTTACTTCCATGACTTTGTTTCAGACATTTTTTTTTTTCAAATTGTGTGTTTTTATGAGAGGCACTCATATCTACAACCATTTGCTGAAAATGTTGCACAAAATTCTACAGAAATTGTCTGGAATGTCTCGACCTTCTTTTTCTTCTACGAAACAATCTGCAAAAATAAAAATAAAAATTGTCCACACTTCCTGCCAAGGAAAGTTCTCTGATACCAGTTGTTAAGAACCAAATAATTGCATTCAGATACACCAAAAATATTTTGAGATCAATATAGAAGAAACCACACTTTATTATAAGAAAACCCTTGAGGTAGGGAAACACCATACATTGGATCTTATTATGGAAGGGATCCTCTCATGTTCACTTCATCTTCCAGGGGAAAAACCTCCTAATGCGCTTCAGCTCCAAATATAATACTTCTCTTCACATCCCATTACATTGCTTGAACCCCTTTATATAGTGCTACCAACCACCTAAGAACATTCTAGAGGAGGAACCTTCTAGAAGTAGAGCCTTCTAGTAAGTCCTCTTACATTTATTATATCTAACTACAATAGTGGGTGTTACTTAATACTATAGTGGATCTAGTCCACCTTACATTGAATGGACTCCAATATTATCACTATGGGCCCTCCGGGCCCCCCACTACCTCTATAACTACCTAATATATTGTCCCATTTGATTTTCTTTTAATCAGTAGTAGGTTCCAGTTCTTTCCTCATGGTAATCTGATACAATCCTTTACTTCTTAATAAATCCTCCAGATGGGATTTCCATTGGAAGTAGTTGGTGTTGGTAAGAAAAATATCACTGGAAGAATCCATATTAAATATGTAGATAATGTGGATTTAAAAAATGAAACTGACAGTCTGGATGAAAGGAACTCAAAAAATTAGGTTATTTAAAAAAAACAGCTCTGAAAACAGACTTCGAATGTGAAAGTTATTCTCTTTTTAAAAAAGGCATAAATGGTAACCAAAGAGCCACGTGGCAAGTAGAAATTGGTCAACGTGGTGATACCCTTCCAAATAACCTCACTTTTACAAATAAGTTGTTTTATGAAGTGACCCACTTTTATAAAAAGAAGCAGGGATCACTGTTATAATGAAGTTACTTTATAAAAGAAAGTTGTATGCAAAATAAATAACTTTAAAATAAAATATTAAAGATACTTATAATGATTCACTTTTATACTTGAAGTGAAATACGCTTTACAATAGATGCATGAAATTTTTCAAAAAAAAGTAACAAAAAGAGAGACTTGAACTCAAGACCTCTTACTTAATAAGACAACTTTTAACCAAGTGAGCTAGAAAAACATATTGTATTATTTAGGAGGATTAGGGGTGTTGTTGTTGTGGAAGATAGCCTTGGAGATCGTGCTCATAAAAAAATATTTTCACACAAGAAAAAATATTCGTTTCTCGATGACAACAAGGGTTAGATCTCAGTTAGCTTACCCAGAAAATACACCATTTCTGATATGTTTCTGATTTTCCAAGATCGCACAGGGCACGGGGAAAAGAGAATACATAGATCCAAAAGAGTAGCAACCCAAAAACAAAAAACAAAAAAATGAAATAATACTCTGCAAAAAATTAAAAAGGGAGTATTCGGGCTTTATACCTTTGGATTTGACTAAAATGGTCGTATCTTGGGCAAACAGAAACCTTTTCGAGTGAAACAAAAATCATTTCGGACTGAAATGAGTGCTTTGGATGCAATGGAACATTCCTCTTAGCCAAAAAATGTATGAAAAATAAAAAAAACCAGAGATGGGACAACTCGGCTTTACGATCTCTATCTACAACATGAGTGGGTCTTCAAACATGTTATGATACCATGTTTGACAACACAATTATTCCAACATAGGACGAACACCTTCAGTAACCACTCACACAATGAGATCAAAGATCAACACACCAATATTTTACTTGGTAAAACCCTACGGGGAAACATCCATGGCCCCAACCAACGTGGCCACTTGGAGCAATTTATTAATGCAAAAAAAGGATTACAAGGAGATTTACAAGAGAGTTTCTCACAATCGATCATCGAAAAATAACCTTCCATGCTCTTTAAATAGATATCATGGACCAATCGAGTGTTAAAACATGGATCAATGTAGTCGTTAAGATCAAAGAGAATATGAACCGTCAGATCACTCTATGTCAAGAACATATCGTGATTGTCGTATTTCCTAACTACAAATGCACACTAATGCTTACTAAATAAACACACTTTTACCTAACAACACATTATACCAAGTAGATCTTAACTAACTCCTAAGTGTCTAAATATCCTAACAAGGGTGGGAAGTGTTGGTTGTGGAGCTTAATTATCTTCTTGATTAAGAGGTCTTGTTTTAGCCATGTTTGGATCCCAGTTCCTAACGGGGGGATGTGGGGGGGGATTCCCCCCCCCACATATTTTCCCAAGGGGTCCTAGAGGGTGAAGACATTCATTGGATCCCCCCTTGGCATGGTTTCGAGGGTAGCAACCCCGAAGAGAATTTTTTGGGAAAATTGCCTTGTAAAATATTGTACTTTCGTAGTCAATATGAAATGTTCATCATTAGGTTGCATATCTTATGGTAGAATTTATGTTAGGGTTTTTTTTCCCTAGAAGGAAACCCTATTTTATGTACGATGGAATTGTATTGTAGCTATGTATGAGAGTAGATATTGTATTCTGAAAGAGGAGACTGTGAGAAAAGAAGAGAATGTTACAACGGGTGTGTTGTAGGTTGTATCCCTTCATTTGTTGGATAATAATAAAGGAAGGAATGACAATTTATCTGGTGGACATAGCCCATATTGGGTGAACCACGTATATATGTGTCTCTATTGTATTGTGTATCTTTTGCGTTTTATTTCCACATCTGTTTTATGTCATTTCTCTGTGATCCTTTTTTTTTTTCTAACTAGGAAGTTCACTAGATGGACGTGAAGAATGTTTTTCTTCACGGTGATATCTTAGAGGATAGTTGCATGGAGTATCCGTAGGGGTTCATTCAAAACTCATCCTTAGTATGTCAACTTAAGAAATCCCTCTATGGCCTCAAGAAGGCACCTAGAGCATGGTATGTGAAGACGGATGCCTACTTTTTTCTCTCAACACTTTTTCAGATGCAAATCAAATGCGAATGTCTACATGTTGAGAATGTCATATTCCTTATTGATCCTAGTTCTCTATGTTGATGACCTCTTGATCACAGAAATTTTTTCCTCCACAATTGATGCAGTCAAAGAAATTCAGCACAATAGGTTCTCTATGACATACATGGGTCCACTACACTATTTCCTTGGTCTCGATATCAATCAAGATGATTCATGCATCAAGCTATCTTAGACTAAGTATGTTTGGGATCTCTTGGTTAGATTCCACATGACTGACTGCAAATCGGTAGCCACACCCTTTTTGTATGGGATATATCTTGAGGATGGAGGGAATACATTAGTGGTAGACAAAACCTTGTATCGACATATTATGGGTAGCATTATCTATCTCACCCACACCCAGATCGATCTCTCATCTACAGTAGGGGTAGTTTTCAGGTACATGCAAAAGCCACATGAGCTACACTAGAAGGTTTCCAAGTGCATCCTTACATATGTTCAGGGCACCATAGGTTATGGGATCAACTATGCAACAGGTTATGCATTGGATCTCATGGAATTCACTGATTTTTATTGGGCTGACGATATCATAGATCCCAAGTCCACATCTAGGTACATGCTTAGTTTAGGTTCTGGTCCTATCTGTTGGTCGAGAAAGAAAATCAACTATTGCTCTATCGTCAACAAAGGTTGAGTACAGAGGGGAAATCAATGTCACCATTCAAGCACTTTGGCTTAAGAACTTCCTCACTGAGCTTGGCATCCAATTCCATCATTCGAATGTCATTTTGTGTGACAATCAGAGTAATCTCAAGTTTTGCAGAGACCTAGTGCAATGAGAGTGGACCAAACAAATTGGGGTCCATATGCATTACATTATAGATTTGGTACATGAAATGATCATCGACTTGCAGTGCTTTTCATCCGCCAAATAAACTGTAGACATCTTCACCAAGACATTTAATGAGAAAAAGTTCCACCTTTTGCACGATCATCTTGGAGTGAAGGACACAATTGCTTAGCAACTACCTTTCTTCCTTCTTCTTTTTGATGCACTGTAATTTGAAGGGGGATTTTTCCCATGAGTTTTCCCCTCTTTCCTCTATTTTCAGTGTTTCATTCTTATATTCATTATACAATAGGTACCTAATTAACATGGCCTTGGTTTCCTGTGCCCGTTCATCATGTACACCCTAGTAGTGTTTGGGGGGTGATGGAGATATTACACACTCACCTAGTATTTATTTTCCTAGGTTGACTAGTCTATGTTGAGGGAACCACTAGTTAGATATGTTCTCCCCTAGATGATGGTGCCACATCCTCTTCAGTCTTGAGTCAGTTACACCGCAGTTAAACTAGTGAAGTGGAGTTTTGTATGGAAACCTCAGTATTATCACCAAGTGTTGCATGCCTACCTTGATATCATCACCATGAGTGCACACTTACCTTGGAATCATCACCAAGAAGGATCTATACATGTGCATGCATGATTCTCTCCTCACTCCACTAGTGATTAGTCAGTTAATTGATGACTGCATGGCCACTTAACTAGGACTAGGTGGCAATTTACTCCAAAATCTATCCGTGAGTGTCTAGATCTCTCTAGATCACTACTATGGAGAGTTATTTTGCTCGTGTAGAGTACATCATGTGTATTTTTACCATTACTCGTTTAGTTAATACAATTCTTTCATTATACTCTCTTCTTTCTCTCTTGCAAGCTTTGTGTGTTCATTTTATACTAGCTAGGTTCATTGTGAAAACTTCACAATAATGAATTGCTTGCTTTTTAACATTTTTCTTCTTTTGACATTTGTTTAAAGTATGATTTGTCTTCCCACAATGAAGACAAGGATGGAGATCAAAATAATTTGTCTCGATATGGCCAACTCGATGACAATGTTGGTACTCAAGAACTTGTTTATTATCAACGTTATCATCAATATTAGTATCTCTTGGATCATTTTTTTTTAACATTTGAATCTTTCCCCTTCAAATTTTCAGCAAGAAATCTAACATTCACAAATTGAATTGGTTTGGAGTATTTTGGAATATGAAAGCTGATGTCTTTTTCATGTCCTGATACATGTCGATTCCTATTAAATTTATTTCTTCTCAAGGTCCAATAATGATTTTGGAAAGATCATTTTATACTTGTTGATGTTCATGAATGTTTTATTTTGTAACTTCAAAAGAAAAATCAAGTTTTCATTCACTTACATTGCTTTTGGTAACACTCTATGCTTTGACATCTTTTGCTTATGATTCATCTCCATCAAAATGTGTCTTCATCAATTCATTGTTAATGAACTATTCCATCTCATGACTAGTTAAGGAATCATCAATAATATCATTTGTTGTGTCTATATCAACCATTTTCATTAGGTCATATGTGTCACAAGTAACATCAACCATTTGCATTAGGTCATTTGTGTCACAAGTTGCATCAACCATTTACATTAGGTAATTTGTATCACAATTTTCATCAACCATGTTCAACATTGTCTCTTCAATGACCTCCCATGGATCACTACCATGGTGCTACCAAGCCCTTAAGACCATATGATCTCTAATACTATGTTAAACTATGCAATGAGACACAACACACGAATTGCAGAAAATGATTTAGCCATCTCAATGATCTCTAAACATGGGACTTATAGTCCACATGCTTCACCAACCATGGATGCTTTGCGGAAATAAAATTTTGTTCTTTTTTCTCAAACTTATGGAGATATCTCTGTCTTCAATGGATTACAAGGCTTCTATTTTGGGTGTACCTACTCACAATCAACTAGATGTAAATTGTATATCTAAGCTTTGTCTTCTTCTAGTGTCTTGTATTATATATAGCCTTGCCTGAACTCAAGTCCAATGGATTTAGTTCCTCTTTCTTTGGTTTGGGAACTATCGAACTAAGACTATTATGTGCCAAAACACTCCATCACTCCAATTCTCATTATTCAAAAGTATGAATAGTTATGCATACCATGAATGATCCACACACACACACACACACACTAACCCACAAATGTCATGACACTATCACTGCTTGTCTCAACAGACTCTTGACTAAGAGATAATACAATATGAATATGTGCTCACTCTGATTTATGGTGGCCAAATACCAATAAATATATAAAAAAACACCCTAGCATTAATACATAGCAAAGAAGCTCATGTTCTTCTCAAAGTCTATGTTTCTAGCATTGATACACATATAGATATAGACCAACAACCTTTATTATAATTATACAACAATCAAGGTGAACTATTCTACAATTTTACCAAGATAGGAGTCACCCCAGTTGCCAATTGTTGTTACTTAAACAACATATGTGATCATTGTAGTATTAATAAAGAAAAAAAATGTTGTCCTCCAAGTCAATGATTTACTCTTCAGTTGTTTATTTTGATAGAAATACAACATAGTTGTTTCTCTTGATGGTGTTTATCAAATTATGTATGCAAACTAGTTGACTCAACATGCTTGGCCACAAAATTTCCAACAATAAAGACAAGAAGATCCCCCTCTCCCTCTTTTATCCCATGTAAGACAAACAACTAAATAAACAATTGTTTATTGAGGGGAATAAAAACATGTTTGATATATATCAACATCTCACCTCATTGTTGTGTGTATAGGTTGTAGTTTCAATGGGTGTCAAACTATGGAATAGTAGAGATGTGAATTGATTTCCCAAGTAATTCGAATTTGGTGTGTGTGCCAATTAAACCTTATGTTTTCCCAAGGTTTTAACCAACTCCTTTATCCACATCCTATGATTGACTATAGAAATTAACAATAGATGAGGTTTTACTTTACTACTCAAACTTCTAAGGGAGATAATCAAATTCTCAATCAAATGGCTAAGGGGTTGGTTCTCATACTGAAGGAATCAATGAGGTATATGGGAACCATAAATATGATAATATTATACTATATGTGGTTCATATCAAATTCCCAATGAAATGGTAAGAGGAAACATTGAGTGATATGAGCAATTTTATCAACACAACTAAAAATAGGAGTTGTGGAGCAACAACTCTCTCTGTCCCATCATCAATTTCATTGTTTATCTAAACAGACGATCTAGGATATCCAATCGATGTGGGAAAGAGAAATGTTGAGTGGAAGAAAAGAAAGGCAACATTTCACACAAAATTTACAGTGGAATTAAATCAACATAATGCAACCATTACACAAGTAAAATATTCACACATCAAACCAAATCACAATGTACACAGACAAATATCAAGTGATTCGGGACACAATGGACACCTTGTTTACCCTAGAAAACCAAATGGGAAAACTATCTTTGAATGGATTCTCAATCTTCATTTCGGAAATCTTACGTTATAATGCAACTCATGGCTTTCTGACCATTCAACAATTTACACAATTAGGATCTTGTGCATCCTCACCTCTTAGCTAGGAAAAGAAAATTGAAAAAGAAAATTGCAAGAAAATATAGGAAAAGATGGGGGTAATGGGAAGTACAAAATACATGACCTCTCATTTCCCATTCCAAGCTCTCCTCTTATCATAATTTTCTTTTTCTTTTTCATTTAATTATTTTTTCTCTCTCTTTTCTTTCATTAATTTTTTTCTTGCATTGTATTTTATTATTTCAACCCTCGTTAATTGCTAAATTACCTTTGTGTACTGAGATTTAAAAACCATTTGTCTTTGTTCGGATCCATTTTGGATCACACCTCCCCATTCAAAGGATTTTTGGTCTCTAAAATCTTAGAGGAAACCAATATATGGATCAATGTTCCTTATGTCTCCTTCTCTCGAACATCACTCTTAACTTTGGCTCCTGGCTATATCTCTGACTCTGGCTCTATCTCTAGTTGCTAGCTCTAGTTTTAGTTATGGCTTCATCTCTAGTTTCTGGCTCCACTTGTTATCACAATACAAAAGTCTGTTCACTGACTCCCTGCTTTGAGCAATATTTATATCTGAACTCTTCAATTAAAGTACATTCACATCTTTGATGTGCAAGTATTTTTCATTCTTAGACTTGAAGATGGTCCATCTTGGCATCGAATGGAAGCCAAATTGAATTTTGGTCTTTTCTTGTTGAGTGATATCCCAACAAGCATATGCCATCATACAACAACTCCATAAAAATAAGTGTGTTCCTCCCTCTTTTGCTAGGATCAATTGCTTCCTAGCATGGAAACAATTCTACGTTGCAATGACAATTGGATGGTAGTTTTTGTGTGCAATCATAGGACCTTATTTTTCCCAAAACAGTTGACAAATCACAAAATATTTGGATATAGGTGATGTAGAATCCCCAAACTCTTGTTGGGAAATTCCACATGAAATTTTACGAACTCTGACACCATTTAAGTGACTAATATACTTCTGCAAATGCTTAGATTAATGCAGGGTAATACTCAAAAAATGCATAAACTCATGAAAAATAATAACCATGTACAAATGTAACTTATACATGGAAAACCCAAAACAAAAAATTGATAATTAACACACAATAAATTAAACAAGATCATAAATGATACTTATATTTTATAAAAGAACACCAACTATGTGGAGACCTTCCATGTTCCTCCCAGCCTTAGACCACGTTGCTCAAAAACTTCTTGGAGTGGGTCACCCTTGAGTTGGGGCTAAACTCCACTTGGGTAAGGAAATCCTAACCAGGCTAAGGTCTCTCAGACAACATAAAACTCAGACTCAGGTTCCAACTCAAACTAACATCCTACAGTCTCTCATTCCCCACATGCTTGTCTCACCCTAGGAAGTAAGCCCCTTCTCCGATCAACAATCCTTCGGCTGCCCCACTTCCCTTATGGGTCTTCAACAATAGGCTATATAGGAAGTCTTAGATCCCTGTAGTTGTAGCTTGGCACCTTGGGAATCAATTCCCCAACAATTATATCCCTTGGAGAGAATGCTCACGGGCCTGACAACCCGCTTCTTCAATGTCCTACGGGCATGACAATCCACTTCTTCACTGTCCTATGGACCTGAAAACTCGCCTCTTCAATCCAGTTCCAACACTCTCCATAGGAAAGGTACATGTACGGTAATGGCAGCATGAAAGTCCCGATGAAAACAATGAGGTGAGGTCCGAATAATAATCCCCCCTAGTTGAATGAGATAAATTTCTCAAAAATTATGTGCATGTTCCCAACTTGACACTTGTCATGTTGAAAACTACATGGGCCACACATGGGTTCCCTCAAATGGTGATATGTTTCTTCATAGAGACTTAGGATAAAATGCATTATCCCCTATTTAGACTTTAACTTTAGGAATATTGATAAAATATTCCTTTTTGGCTTAAGCCCCCTTAGCTTAGCCCCTTTTCTAGACTCTTAGCCCCCTCTTTCCCATTCTAGTGGAGTTTATCCCCAAATACTCTTTTACATGGTTGGTATGCAGCAATGATGTGTTTTCATTAAAACTAAGTGTGATTACATTTACAAACAATTAGGCTCATCGGCCTTTCATCGTTTGGCTCACCAGCCTAATAACCACATAGGTACTTTGGCCCCAAAATACATATATACAAAGGCACTCTAACCTCCAAGTACCCTGGCTCACTATCCTATATGTACAATTACATTATATTTACAATGGGGTTTTGCCTAGGGGTATTATAGGTGACATCAATGCCTACATGATTGAGGATGAGGCAATGCCTCAAGATTTGCATAGTGAAAGGAATGGCTAGCAAACAACTTGGTGAAACATGAGTTATCTAGTATTTCATTTTCTTCATTGGTTGCCATTGTAAATGTGTTGACCTACACAAAATAGATCTAGCTAAACAATGATACACACATTTGCAAAGAGAATTGGAAAAGAAGAAGAAGGAGAGAAAGAATGGAAAGAATTCTCATTAACCGTTATGAATAATGAATAATTTACACATGATATACTCTTTATAACTCAATGAGTTCGACTTGAGGTGAACCAAGTCGCCATAGTGGTGGTCTAGAGTGATCTGGACACACACCAACAGTTACGGGAGTGAACTACATGCTCATCATCTACATGCGACTCTTGAGGTACATGCGAGACACTTTCCTCGAATTGGACACTATGCTCAATGATGAGTCGGTCTAAGGAGAGATCAATAAGCCGATATCCCTTCACACCATCGGGGTATCTAACAAAAATTCACTCAGTGCTCTGTGGATCAAGTGCCTTCCTCTTTTCAGAGGGAATCCGGGCCCATGCACGTGAACCGAAAATGTGAAAGTGGGCCACTTTCGGTTTGAGGTCGCTCCAAGCCTCGTAGGGGGTCTTATCCTTGATAGATCTATGAGGAGATCTATTTTGGATGTATG
>JASDQU010102854.1:115000-125416 GCA_032191745.1 Picea mariana | reverse complement strand
TATCTCACCCACACCCGACTCGATCTCTCATCTACAGTAGGCGTAGTTTTCAGGTACATGCAAGAGCCACATGAGCTACACTGGAAGGTTTCCAAGTGCATCCTTAGATATGTTCAGGGCACCATAGGTTATGGGATCAAATACGCAACAGGTTATGCATTGGATCTCATGGGATTCACCGATTTTGATTGGGCTGACGATATCATAGATCCCAAGTCCACGTCTAGGTACATGCTTAGTTTAGGTTCTGGTCCTATCTATTGGTCGAGAAAAAAACAATCAACTATTGCTCTATTGTCAAAAAAGGTTGAGTACAGAGGAGCAATCAACATCACCATTCAATCACTTTGGCTTAAGAACTTCCTCACTGAGCTTGGCATCCAATTCCATTATTTGAATGCCATTTTACGTGACAATCAGAGTAATCTCAAGTTTTTAAGAGACCTAGTGCAATGAGAGTGGACCAAACACATTGAGGTCCATATGCATTACATCATAGAGTTGGTACATGACATGATCATCGATTTGCAATACTTTCCATCCGCCAAATAAACTGTAGACATCTTCACCAAGACATTTAATGAGAAAAGTTCCACCTTTTGCACAATCGTCTTGGAGTGAAGGACACAGTTGCTTAGCAACTACCTTTCTTCCTTCTTCTTTTTGATGCGTTGTAATTTGAAGGGGGATTTTCCCCATGAGTTTTCCCCTCTTTCCTCCATTTTTAGTGTTTCATTCTTATATGCATTGTACAATGGGTACCTAATTAACATGGCCTTGGTTTCCGGTGCCCGTTCATCATGTACACCCTAGTAGTGTTTGGGGGGTGATGGAGATATTACACACTCACCTAGTATTTATTTTCCTAGGTTGACTAGTCTATGTTGAGGGCACCCCTAGTTAGATATGTTCTCCCCTAGATGATGGTGCCACATCCTCTTCAGTCTTGAGTCAGCTACACCGCAGTTAGACTAGTGAAGTGGAGTTTTGTATGGAAACCTCAGTATTATCACCAAGTGTTGCATGCATACCTCGATATCATCACCATGAGTGCACACTTACCTTGGAATCATCACCAAGAAGGATCCATACATGTGCATGCATGATTCTCTCCTCACTCCACTAGTGATTAGTCAGTTAACTAATGATTGCATGGCCACTTAACTAGGACTAGGTGGCAATTTACTTCAGAATCTATCTGTGAGTGTCTATATCTCTCTAGATCACTAATATGGAGAGTTATTTTGCTCGTGTAGAGTACATCATGTGTATTTTTACCATTACTCATTTAGTTAATACAATTCTTTCATTATACTCTCTTCTTTTCTCTCTTGCAAGCTTTGTGTGTTCATTTTCTACTAGCTAGGTTCACTGTGAAAACTTCACAATAATGAATTGCTTGCTTTTTTACATTTTTCTTCTTTTGACATTTGTTTAAAGTATGATTTGTCTTCCCACAATGAAGACAAGGATGGAGATCAAAATAATTTGTCTCGATATGGCCAACTCAATGACAATGTTGGTACTCAAGAACTTGTTTATTATCAACTTTATCATCAACGTGATTATCTCTTGGATCATTTTTTTTAACATTTGAATCTTTTCCCTTCAAATTTTCAGCAAGAAATCCGACATTCACAAATTGAATTGGTTTGGAGTATTTTGGAATATGAAAGATGATGTATTTTTCATGTCTTGATACATGTCAATTCCTATTAAATTTTATTTCTTCTCAAGGTCCGATAATGATTTTGGAAAGATCATTCTATACTTGTTGATGTTCATGAATGTTTTATTTTGTAACTTCAAAAGAAAAATCAAGTTTTCATTCACTTACACTGCTTTTGGTATCACTCTATGCTTTGACATCTTTTGCTTATGATTCATCTCCATCAAAATGTGTCTTCATCAATTCATTTTTAATGAACTATTCCATCTCATGACTAGTTAAGGAATCATCAATAATATCATTTGTTGTGTCTGTATCAACCATTTTCATTAGGTCATATGTGTCACAAGTAACATCAACCATTTGCATTAGGTCATTTGTGTCACAAGTTGCATCAACCATTTGCATTAGGTAATTTGTATCACAATTTGCATCAACCATGTTCAACATTGTCTCTTCAATGACCTCCCATGGATCACTACCATGGTGCTACCAAACCCTTAAGACCATATGATCTCTAATACTATGTTAAACTATGCAATGAGACACAACACAAGAATTGCAGAAAATGATTTAGCCATCTCAATGATCTCTAAACATGGGACTTATAGTCCACATGCTTCACCAACCATGGATGCTTTGTGGAAATAAAATTTTGTTCCTCAAACTTATGGAGATATCTCTATCTTCAATGGATTACAAGGCTTCTATTTTGGGTGTACCTACTCACAATCAACTAGATGTAAATTGTATATCTAAGATTTGTCTTCTTCTAGTGTCTTATATTATATATAGCCTTGCCTGAACTAAAGTCCAATGGACTTAGTTCCTCTTTCTTTGGTTTGAGAACTATCAAACTAAGACTATTATGTGCCAAAACACTCCATCACTCCAATTCTCATTATTCAAAAGTATGAATAGTTATGCATACCATTAATGATCCACACACACACACCCACAAATGTCATGACACTATCATTGCTTGTCTCAACAGACTCTTGACTAAGAGATAATACAATATGAATATGTGCTCACTCCGATTTATGGTGGCCAAATACCAATAAATATATAAAAAAACACCCTAGCATTAATACATAGCAAAGAAGCTCATGATCTTCTCAAAGTCTATGTTTCTAGCATTGATACACATATAGATATAGACCAACAACCTTTATTATAATTATACAACAATCAAGGTGAACTATTCTACAATTTTACCAATATAGGAGTCACCCCAGTTGCCAATTGTTGTTACTTAAACAACATATGTGATCATTGTAGTATTAATAAAGAAAAACAATGTTGTCCTCCAAGTCAATGATTTACTCTTCAGTTGTTTATTTTGATAGAAAGACAACATAGTTGTTTCTCTTGATGGTGTTTATCAAATTGTATGAAAACTAGTTGACTCAACATGCTTGGCCACAAAATTTCCAACAATAAAGACAAGAAGATCCCCCTCTCCCTCTTTTCTCCCATGTAAGACAAACAACTAACTAAACAATTGTTTATTGAGGGGAATAAAAAAATGTTTGATATATATCAACATCTCACCTCATTGTTGTGTGTATAGGTTGTAGTTTCAATGGGTGTCAAACTATGGAATAGTAGAGCATGTGAATTGATTTCCCAAGTAATTTGAATCTGGTGTGTGTGCCAATTAAACCTTATGTTTTCCCAAGGTTTTAACCAACTCCTTTATCCACATCCTATGATTGACTATAGAAATTAATAATAGATGAGGTTTTACTTTACTACTCAAACTTCTAAGGGAGATAATCGAATTCTCAATCAAATGGCTAAGGGGTTGGTTCTCATACTGAAGGAATCAATGAGGTATATGGGAACCATAAATATGATAATATTATACTATATGTGGTTCATATCAAATTCCCAATGAAATGGTAAGAGGAAACGCTGAGTGATATGAGCAATTTTCTAAAAATAGGAATTGTGGAGCAACAACTCTCTTTGTCCCATCATCAATTTCATTCTTTATCTGAACAAACGGTCTAGGATATCCAATCGATGCGGGAAAGAGAAATGTTGAGTGTAAGAAAAGAGAGGCAACATTGCACACAAAATTTACAGTGGAATTAAATCAACATAATGCAACCATTACACAAGTAAAATATTCACACATCAAACCAAATCACAATGTACACAGACAAATATCAAGTGATTCGGGACACAATGGACACCTTGTTTACCCTAGAAAACCAAATGGGAAAACTATCTTTGAATGGATTCTCAATCTTCATTTCGGAAAGCTTACGTTATAATGCAACTCATGGCTTTCTGACCATTCAACAATTTACACAATTAGGATCTTGTGCATCCTCACCTCTTAGCTAGGAAAAAATCCCTTTGTGAAAAAGAAAATTGCAAGAAAATATAGGAAAAGATGGGGGTAATGGGAAGTACAAAATACATGACCTCTCATTTCCCATTCCAAGCTATCCTCTATCATAATTTTCTTTTTCTTTTTCATTTAATTCTTTTTTCTCTCTCTTTTCTCTCATTAATTTGTTCTTGCATTGTATTTTATTATTTCAACCCTCGTTAATTGTTAAATTACCTTTGTGTACTGAGATTTAAAAACCATTTGTATTTGTTCAGATCCATTTTGAATCACACCTCCCCATTCAGAGGCTTTTTGGTCTCTAAAAGCTTAGAGGAAACCAATATATGGATCAATGTTCCTTATGTCTCCTTCTCTCGAACATCACTCTTAACTTTGGCTCCTGGATATATCTCTGACTCTAGCTCTATCTCTAGTTGCTAGCTCTAGTTTTAGTTATGGCTTCATCTCTAGTTTCTGGCTCCACTCGTTATCAAAATACAAAAGTCTGTTCACTGACTCCCTGCTTTGAGCAATATTTATAACTGAACTCTTCAATCAAAGTGCATTCACATCTTTGACGTGCAAGTATTTTTCATTCTTAGACTTGTAGATGGTCCATCTTGGCATCGAATGGAAGCCAAATTGAATTTTGGTCTTTTCTTGTTGAGTGATATCCCAATAAGCATATGCCATCATACAAAAACTCCATAAAAATAAGTGTGGTCCTCCCTCTTTTGCTAGGATCAATTGCTTCCTAGCATGGAAACAATTCTATGTTGCAATGGCAATTGGATGGTAGTTTTTGTGTGCAATCATATGACCTTATTTTTCCCAAAAAAGTTGACAAATCACACAATATTTGGATATAGGTGATGTAGAATCCCCAAACTCTTGTTGGGCAATTCCACATGAAATTTTATGAACTCTGACACCATTTAAGTGACTAATATACTTCTGCAAATGCTCAGATTAATGCAGGGTAATACTCAAAAAATGCATAAACTCATGAAAAATAATAACCATGTACAAATGCAACTTATACATTGAAAACCCAAAACAAAAAATTGATAATTAACACACAGTAAATTAAACAAGATCATAAATGATACTTATATTTTATAAAAGAACACCAAGTATGTGGAGACCTTCCACGTTCCTCCCAGCCTTAGACCACGTTGCTCATAAACTTCTTGCAGTGGGTCACCCTCGAGTTGGGGCTAAACTCCACCCGAGTACGGAAATCCTAACCAGGCTAAGGTCTCTCAGACAACATAAAACTCAAACTCAGGTTCCAACTCAAACTAACATCCTACAGTCTCTCATTCCCCACATGCTTGTCTCACCCTAGGAAGTATGCCCCTTCTTTGATCAACAGTCCTTCGGCTGCTCCACTTCCCTTATGGGTCTTCAGCAACAGGCTATATAGGAAGTCTTAGATCTCTATAGTTGTATCTTGGCACCTTGGGAATCAATTCCCCAACAATTATATCTCTTTGAGAGAATGGTCACGGGCCTGACAACCCGCTTCTTCAATGTCCTACGAGCCTGACAATCTGCTTCTTCAATGTCCTACAGACCTGAAAACTCACCTCTTCAATCCAGTTCCAACACTGTCCCTAGGAAAGGTACATGTACGGTAATGACAGCATGAAAGTCCCAATGAAAACAATGAGGTGAGGTCCGAATAATAATCCCCCCTAGTTGAATGAGATAAATTTCTCAAAACTTATGTGCATGTTCCCAACTTGACACTTGTCATGTTGGAAACTACATGGGACACACATGGGTTCCCTCAAATGGTGATATGTTTCTTCATAGGGACTTAGGATAAAATGCATTATCCCCTACTTTAGACTTTAACTTTAGGAATATTGATAAAATATTCCTTTTTGGCTTAAGCCCCCTTAGCTTAGCCTCTTTTCTAGACTCTTAGCCCCCTCTTTCCCATTCTAGTGGATTTTATCCCCAAATACTCTTTTACATGGTTGGTATGCAGCAATGATGTGTTTTCATTAAAACTGAGTGTGATTACATTTACAAAAATTTAGCCTCGTCGGCCTTTCATCTTTTGGCTCACCAGCCTAATAACCACATAGGTACTCTGGCCTCAAAATACCTATATACAAAGGCACTCTAACCTCCAAGTACCCTGGCTCACTATCCTATATGTACAATTACATTATATTTACAATGGGGTTCTGCCTAGGGGTATTATAGGTGACATCAATGCCTACATGATTGAGGATGAGGCAATGCCTCAAGATTTGCATAGTGCAAGGAATGGCTAGCAAACAACTTGGTGAAACATGAGTTATCTAGTATTCCATTTTCTTTGTTGGTTGCCATGAAGTTCCAAGGAACCCCCAAGGTCATTGAGATTTGTGCACCAATCTCCGACACATCTCTAAGAAGGGAATTTTTTGTTGGAATATTGAAGGAAACAATTGGATTGGGGTTTCATTTAATGTTGACATCATCCTACTATCTGCCTATTGGCATAATGAAATACACATATGTCAATAGTAGGGGTTAATTCCAATGAAGAGGCTCTCCCCTGTTTGGTATGGAAGAACCCTCTGGATTAATGGCTCCACAACCTTTTGATGAGATTTAAATGTGTTGTGATATTTATTTTTTGGTTTTCTAAAGATCGATAAACAAGAAAGAAAATATATTATCTAATGAATATTTGAAATACAAAAAAACATTGTTTTGATAGTTAGCTCTCAACACATAGGAAATATAATCATTAATCTTTTAAATTTTGAGAAGTAGTTCTATAGGAATTATCAGATTGTATAATAATGCTTTCCAAAAAGAAATCTAACTTAACACATAATAAATAATTGAGATCTGACTAAAAAAAATAAATGAAATAAATTTTAATATTGTTTCAAGATAGCTTGAAACACAATAAGAAATGCCTAACAAAACATCCATGCAAATATTGAGTTGTAGAATAGTCCACATAATTTAATTGGCACCTCTTCAGTCAAAAAATGGTATAGCTAATGAATGGCTTCTTTATTCGCCAAAGTATTTGAAATAGTTCTCTTACAATAATAGATCCAAAGTTGTAGGATAAAAAAGCATCTATAACTTCTTAAATTCTACTATATATACAAATTTAAAAAGTTGGTTATGATAACCAATTATAACTTAACCCTTAAGTGAACTAGGGGTTTCCTCCTTAACTAATTCTTTGTCATACTTTTCCCAATGGTAAAAAACAACTTTACATAATTTATCATGGGGAAAAGCCTTTAAAATTAGGAATTTCCTATTAAATATTTAGTATATTTCTCAATTTTAGAAAATGCACATTGAGTTGCATTACTTTTCTCATTTCTTCTGTGAGGAACTTTTGAAGGTGTTATTTCTCAATAGTTGACACACTACGTACCTTAGCTTCATGAAGTTTTACCATATGATTTAAATTTTGCAACACTTGGTTTGGAGGGTATAAAATTTCTAGTGGACCAAGTGAGGGGAGATGACACTAAGTGGTGGTGTCTTCGATGAAGTCTCGTATTCTGATACATGCCATCCAATCTTCTTTTATCTGTTTATGTGATTCATGTGCTACCATGTTCTAGTAACTTAAATCATGTTCAATCTCATAAATTTCAGTTTTATTTAGTAGCCTAATATTATGAGATTCATTTCTTTTATGCTTCTAGATCTTTTTTAGAAATTTAAGTTGATCTTGGGCCTTACCTTTGCTTTATTTCCAAATAAAATTATCTTTGTACAAAACTGGGAGTTGTAAGCTAAACTCCTATAATTGAAATGCTTTGGTATAAAATTATTTTTAATCTATTTATTAATTCGATCTTCTTCCGATACCTTTCCTACAAAAGTTGGCATCAAACCCTATGCACATTTTTAGTATTTAACGTGGTTTTTCAACAAATCAATATTCTTCTCTAGGTTTTACACATCGACTACCTCAAGGGTGGCATGGGTTATAACTAACCCAAGAGAAATCAACTCACTCAACTTAGCTTTCTTTGTGTCTAACAATTGATCCTCTGTTGTGCAAATAACAATGTTATCTAAATCTATTTGTCTTATTCTTTGTGTATGTTTGACTATGGTTTGATTTCTTTTATTACAAGCTATCAACTTTAGATCTAGATCTAGTCATTATGTTTGCTAAGAAAACACCTTGGGGAAAAACATGGGACGAAACAAATGGATTGAAACACAAGTATGGATCTATGCAAAATGTAGAGGATATAGGTGTTATTGGACTAATCAGTAAGTGTGTACATAAACAGATCTCCCTAGTTTCATCCCGAAACTAGAACAAACAAGACAGGATATAAAACGTTCCCTAAGTTTTAATTATCAAGCATACTAACTAACAACGATAAATAACATACCTTTTAAACGTTGTTTGTCCTTGCTAATGTCGTCCTCTCTCCGTCACAAGGCTTATGGGATGTTGAACCTGTAAAAATACACAAGACAACGAAGTGAAAGCAACAATGTATACTCAACAAAACCTATGTATGTGATCAAGGATTCATACAATAAAATAAGACCAATTTTATGGGAAATAAATATATCATTGTATTAAAGAATGTGGAAGAAAGATACAATCAGATTCCTTGATGTTGTCAGGTTCCTTCCAACAGTTCCTTTCTTCACACACACTTGTTCTCCACGGATTCTAAGATCAACAATCTATCTTGACAAAGCAAAGCTCAAAGCCAACATACAAGCTCCAAAAACTCCAAGCTACAAAACTCAATAACTTTCCAACCTTTCCAATCTACAAGTTAACTTTCCCCATGAGAAATATTCTCCTTTTATAAGCTGGAAAGGATAGGGTAATAAGGTTAGGATAATCCCACGAGATCAGGAATGTGACTCATATCCAAACCGATCGGAGGCCACCTCACCCTTGAAGCTTCTATTCTAGAACTTTCGAGAAATTCTTCTTTTTTCCTTCGTACAAAAATCGTCGCACCTTTAACACTAAGCAAACTGCAACGACATCGCAGGCCACTGTGGTGCAACTTGAAACAATCCTAGATTTTCGCACCCTTAACACTAAGCAAGGTGCGGTGATCCCTTTTTATAAGGGTTTTGACAAAAGAAAAGTATAATTTCATCTCTCTGGGAAAAAGTATCTTCATTCTTCTTCAGGGATTAAGGCAACTGATCCTTCTAAAGACAGAGGATAGGTTTACATCATTAACGATCATAGGGGTGATGAAAATAATGTGTAATAGAGAGCCGCCCAAAGTATGAAGTTAGAACAAAGTGATAGCTGAAATACTTTGTCAAGTGTGTGTAGGGAACAAGGAACGCGCCGGTCGGAAACCTACCAACAAACAAGGAAATACAATACAATAATATATCATCATTGAGGTAGGCATTCCCATACTCAGAATACAAATGACTCAAAGCATAAATGCTAACATGCAAAGATCCATGTCAAGTAAGAAAGGTCATGGCCACCAAACATACACTGTGGATCCATGCCATTATGACTCAAATATGAGCATAGCCACCAAAAATACACTGTGGATCTATGTGTTGAAGACTCAAATTTGAACATAGCCATGAGACATACACTGTGGATATATGCAATAATACAATCTGAATATACTCCAACACAACCTGAATCTGTCATAAAAGATCCAAGGTCTTCATCTCCATCACTCTATAGTACGAATCTAACCATACAAATACATGTGTTGAAGTTGAATATGGTAGAAACCACTTGATTATCGGTCATTAGTGTATATGGTTAACAAGTGCGAGGGAAATCACCATTAATGTCAATGAATCCCAAGGTACACTAGTACAATCCAACGCATGTGAATTTATGAGCTGAAGTCGAACAATCGACGAAATCTCCCAATCAGGGGTCAATGATGAAAACCCACTGTCGAAAGTGAGGAAACCTGCCATTGAGGAATGCAAGTTCCAAGGTACCAATTAGTTTCTAAGTGTAATTCTTGAATATTGATTTGAAGTTGACAGTAAAATACTCATCACAGGAGGGCCTTAATGTATCCCCCACCAATGACACAAAACGAGTAAAAAGATTTGAAGTAGATTAGAGTAACAAGTGATCCAGGACTGACTCAGGGATGGTCGACACAATAGAAGGATTAAGGACTGTAGAAATGGCCTACGCAATAGAAGGCTTTCCGAGTTGAACTTCTCTTTGAACATATTGATGACACAACAACTATCTTGAAAACACTGACTCAACAACAAGGATCACAGACCAATTTGTAATCTTATAAAGGAGTATGATCAAGAGACAAGTTAATTTTCCAACCTAGACACAAAGCGAGTAAAAGGGTATCATGTTCAAAAGCGACTCTTCCATAGAATACAGGTTTAGATACATTTCTTTCCCAATTCCCCCCCCCCCCCCCCC
>JASDQU010102854.1:97567-114838 GCA_032191745.1 Picea mariana | reverse complement strand
CCATATGGGTCTTTCGATGCTTGTTTAACGAGTCCAAAGAAAGAAAAATCAAGGGTTTTTCATGTTTAGAGAGTCTGAAAAACACTTAAAGAAAACTTCAAAATGTCATTTTTTGTAAGTTAGTCAAAAGATACCGAAAAAGAGATAATCTACTACTCAACAGACGTTTTCTTCAAATATTTTAACGAGCGTGAAAAGAACAAGATCACTCGGACATCTTTTCATGTTTAGAGAGTCTGAAAAGAGCTTAAAGGAGACTCCAGGGGGTTCCTTTTTCGTATAACCTTTACGAGTCCGAAAAAGTGATAAAAGTCTACTTTGTTACATTCTCATTGATTTATGAGCACGAGAAAGAACAAAGACTAAACTCGGGATTGTTTTCATTTTTACGCAAGCTTAAAACAAAACAAAACTATGCTTGGGATATATTTTATTTTTTCACAAGCTTAAAACTAAACAAAACCATGCTTGGATCTGGTTTCATTTTTACACAAGTTTGAACTAGAGGAAACTATGCTTGAGGTAGGTGGTTTCATTTTTACACAAGCTTGAACAATAGAAAACTATGCTTGAGGCTTTCCAATGCATGGTTCATGGAATCGCATGGTTGGTATTTAGCCCCCAGCTTAAGAAGCTAGTGGCTTAACTTCAACATGGACTCCAGAGGTTGTAAGAATATGCCCCCCCAAGCTTCGTTTCATCCAACTGCAAAGGTGAATGAAATGAAGCTTCAAATACTAGACGAAGGACTTGGATCAAATAGAGAGGGGGGGGAATCTATTTCATTTTTTAACGAGCTTGACACAGGAAAAGAACTATGCTCGAGAATCCAGGTTCAATCCTCAGACCTCTGTTTCATTTTTTAAATATCTTGACACAGAAACAAGAACTATGCTCATAACCTTTGTTTCATTTTTTAACGAGGTTTCCACAGAGATGCAAAACTATCTTCACAGCTGGCTTCATTTTTTAACAATCTTGAAATCATAAAACCATGCTCAAATCTGGTTTCATTTTTTAATGAGCTTGAAATCATAAAACCATGCTCAAAGCTGGTTTCATTTTTTAATGAGATTGAAATAAAAAAACCATGCTCAAAGCTGCTCTTCTTGATCATGGATTCCAAGAGGACAATGCTCTGGAAGGACACCATGTCAAGGAAAAAAACTCAGTCATGGCTTCCAAGAGATCTTCATTCAACGGAAGAAACACACTCTTGGAGGAACACATGTCAAGGGCCTCGATAGGGGTAAGGAGGTCAGACTCCAATAGCCCTACCGAAGAGATCACCATGTCAACTACCAGATCCAAGTCATAAGAGATTGAGCTTATAGTGAGAGGCTCATCTTCATCAACAACTGAAGGCATGGGAGACAATGCCACATAATTGACCTGTGGCGGGGACGATACCATCTGCATATAAGAACCGTTTAGGGATGTCATGAAGTCAGGACCAATGAATGAAAGTTGACCAATAGTCACAATTCTTCCATCATGAGGGAAAAATATCACATGAAAAAGAGTGGACATGATAGCTTTCATGGCATAGAAATAATCTCTCCCAAGGAGTAAATCGAAATCCAAGGGGTCTTGGACTACCATGACGTCAATAAAGACAGTTTTCCCTCCCAAAGTTACGGAAAACTGAGGAAGTACTCCTAAAGGGTAACTGGTTCTTCTGTTAAAATCTAACAGATTCTGCGTAACCGACACAAGTTCTTGACAAAGCAAAGCTCAAAGCCAACATACAAGCTCCAAAAACTCCAAGCTACAAAACTCAATAACTTTCCAACCTTTCCAATCTACAAGTTAACTTTCCCCATGAGAAATCTTCTCCTTTTATAAGCTGAAAAGGATAGGGTGAGGAGGTTAGGATGATCCCATTATATCAGGGACGTGACTCATATCCAAACCGATCGGAGGCCACCTCACCCTTGAAGCTTCTATTCTAGAACTTTCGAGAAATTATTCTTTTTCCTTCGTACGAAAATCATCGCACCCTTAACACTGAGAAGACTGTGACGACGTCGCATGCCACTATGGTGCAATCTGCGACGATCCTAGATCGTCACACCCTTAACACTAAGCAAGGTGTGACAATCCCTCTTTATAATGTTTTTGACAAAAGAAAAGTATAATTTCATCTCTCTGGGAAAAAGTATCTTCATTCTTCTTCAAGGATTAAGGCAACTGATCCTTCTAAAGACAGAGGATAGGTTTACATCATTAATGGTCATAGGGGTGATGAAAATAATGTGTAACAATAGGCGAAAAATTAATGAATGATAACGCTTTAGTGAATCAATTATCTACAACAACCATCAAGGCAATTAACAATGGGAAATAATGTTGTAGTTATTAGTCATAATAAGCACTACCATAACCAGTGATTTAAACCAATATGTTTTAGTGCCATGGGTGAAATCAACAATCTAATGAGTAGAGATAACAGGATGCACAAAGCTATTGTTTTATACCAAAGTGGAGAGGTTTGGAATTTAACCAAGTACCCAAACATTAATTGTTCTAGTAGTGCAATGAATGCATTTTCATTTGGCATCCAAAATAACAAGCAATCATCCACAATGTAGGGTGCTCAATAACACAATGTAAACAATAAATATTTATCATAGAAACCCAAACATGAAAACCAACATTTGATGGTTTTTTTTTTTATTATGATAAGGAAATAGTTACAAAGGTGATCTATGCATTCCTAATTAAGTATTAAATGCATTTGTACTCATTAACAAAATTAAAAATGGCATTGGCTTAGAGAGAACCTTCAATATTCAAATAGGCTTCGTCTTCCAAGTCTTTCATGTCATGCAACTACCTTGCTTCTTCATTTCCTCTCAAGCTCTATAGATCTCCTTCTTTAAATTCCCTTCTTCTACATAGGCTTCATATTTAATGGGGCGACCTTGAAAGCCAACCATCACAATGGTTGGTTTTCATCTTCCAAGTCAAAACAATTTTTGGACTATTTACTCAACTTTACCAAAACAATTAAATGTTTATTAGTAATGTGCCTAGGGGGGATAATGTGGGGTACCTAGGGAGGTACCTAAGGGGATAATGAATGTAATGTGGCCATAATCATGGAATAGTCCCACTTGATAGTTGATGGGTAAGAAATAGACCCATTATGTAATTAAAAGGAAATAATATAATAATAAGGGGTAGTTGGCATAGACCCCTAGGAATATTCATGAGAAAGTATAAATACACATGAGTATCATCGTATTGGAGATGTGTTGGAATGTATTGTTTTGTAGGAAGCATGGCTTGTGGAGTGATTCCTTCCATAAAGAGTAATTGATGGTGTTACCCTATCTTAAGGGTTCTTCTCTATATTCTTGCATTGTTCATGGTGAGTGTTTTTTGGTGTATTTGGAGTTCAAGGGTTTATTTCTAAATTTTAAGGCTATATTCTCTCCTATATTTATCAAGGTTCCCAACAAGTGATATCGAATCTCTTTCTTGGGCATAAAATGGGAGATTTTTTTTTTGCATATTTTTGACCAAAAAAAAAGAAGACAACAACATTCAGGTCGATTTATGAAATTTTATGTGTAGAATTTGAGTAAATCGGCCATATATATGAGTTTCTCTAAAAAAATACTCAATTTCATAAAAACAAATCATCCAAACAAATTCCCAAAAGTGGAGTTATCATTGATTTAAAACGGTTGGAAAATTGGTTATATTTTAGTATAGTGCACATATTTCAGTCAAACTAGTGCCGATAAATCCAAAGTGGCCATGGCATTTCATAATTGTTGTCATAATATCCAATCTGAGAAGTATCACAAAAGTTATGATCATTTTACATTAGCCATCTTAAACCCAAACTACATAAAGGAGCTCTAGTGCAAAGTAAGTGATTTTCTTTAACACCCTAGTTCTATTTTTGGGTTTTCACAACCAAGATGGATTTCATGGGAAATTTTGATGGTCCTACTATTGAGGAATACATTAAAGAAGTGAAGGATAAACATGTGATGTTTTAGAAATATTGGATTCATGTTTATTTAAAAGGTGATGCAGCGATATGGTGGAATTTGTTAACCATCACAAGTTGGAGGCACTTTCAGATAAAGAATATGAAAAAATATTTTTAGACCGGTGGTCTCATGTTGTGAAGAAGGATAAGAAGAGAACTATGGATTTATTTTCATGTGACAATTTCATGTTATAGGTTCATGAATGTATTCAGCAAGAGAATGCCATTATTTCTATTAACATTAGTTGCAAACATAATTTCATCAATGTTAAATTGGCTAAAAGATTGCAAGTACCCATAAAGAATATTCAAAGCACATAGGTTGATAGTAAAAATGCTCAAATTTTTAAATTTTTGAAGATTTCCATGGATAAATATGTGTTGCATTCATGTTTTTATCTTATAGATATGGATGATGTGGATATTTTTTTTGGGATATCCTTAGATTGACTCAATTGGTATAGTTAATATTAATGTGTAAAAGAAATTTTTGAAGCTTTGGTATAAGAAAAGGAAAAAATATTGCAAGATATTTCTCTTACTAAACAAATAGTTCCCAAGGGGGAAACTGAAGAATTCTTTGCAGCGAAATTAATTGCAGTGCCTAATGGCACATCAAATGAAGAGTATGAGCTTGAATCAAAAGAAGAGCCTACACAAGAACTTGATGAAAATCCCTAGGAAGGGAATCAAAAGGAAGAAGAAGCTAAGGAACCAAATGTTGAAGAGTCAAAGAAAGAAGAATCAATAGTTAAGGTTGTTTTATATCACCACTCACACCACCCAAAGAAACAATAGTTGCCAAGTCAAGGGAATGAGCATTAACAAAGTTACTATGGATCAACATCGAACCAAAAAGGAAACCAACATGGAGGTACGTGGAGGACTAAAAACAATGCATGGAGATCTCATAGTAACACAATGAAGACATGGATCCCAAGGAGAAACCAAAATCAATGCCAATGATGAAAGGTCATAGTTGGACCCCATGTCCACATTTCACTAGGAGGCAAAGATGCTCTTGTATGGTACTAGTTGACTACATTGCTTAGTAGGTCATATTATAGGGCTTCTTATCATGTTTTAAGGACAAATAATGAAAAGGGCAATGGAATATAATGTACCTAGGGGGGATAATATGGAGTACCTAGGGAGGTACCCAAGGGGATAATAAATGTAATGTGGCCATAATCATGGAATAGGTCCACTTGGTAGTTGATGGGTAATAAATAGGATCACTATGCAATTAAAAGGAAATAATATAATAATAAGGGGTAGTTGGCATAGACCCGTAGAAATACTCTTGAGAAAATATAAATACACATGAGTATCATTGTGTTGGATTGTATTGTTTTGTAGCAAGAATGGTGTCTAGAGTGAGTCCTTCCATGAGTAATAGATGGTGTTACCCTACCTTAAGGGTTATTCTCTATATTCGTGTGTTGTTCATGGTGAATGTTTTGGTATCTTTGAAGTTAAAGGGTTTAATTATGAAGTTTTATGGTTTATTCTCTCTTTTATATACCAAGGTTTGCTACATTTTGTGCAACTACCCTTCTTCTTCATTTCCTCTCAATCTCTCTAGATCTCCTCCTTTGAATTCCCTTCTCCATAGGCTTCATATTTAATGGGCTACCTTGGAAGTCCAACCATCACAATGGTTCATTTTCATCTTCCAAGTTAAAATAATTTTTGGAATATTCACTCAACTTTGCCATAACAATTAAATATTTATTACAAAGTTTACAAAATAGATTTAATTAAGATCCAATTTGGATCAACTACTAGTGCAAGTGAATAACTAAATACCATGAACATCTAATAATAGTCTACAAAATACTAAGAGAATACCCGATATAGATTATATTGAGAATGACATGAAGGGAGAGATATAACAAGGAAACACACAAAGATATTGCAAGAAATACAGTAATACAATTAAACCTAGATTCTATTAATGAATGGAATACAAAAGATTGTAAAATGCAAAGCACACAAACTAGCTAGAATGGTGGTAGCTTATCCTTGAAGAGAGACATGTGTCAGCTACACCCATTCGCAAGAAGTTGATTACAAAGAGGTCGAAAAGGCCTTTTAACATAAATCATCAATGAGAAAACCCTAAACCCAGAAGATGAAATGCCAAAAGGTTTGTGGGCCCTGATGTGGTTAGTTTATACATCAACTTCATGGGGAATAAATTTTGCATACGATCTCCATTTGGGGTGCTCGGTAGCCCGTAAAAAAGGTCTAGTCGAGAAGTACACATTCTAAACAACTTGGTATGTTCCTTTGGTTACATATAAGGCATTGTTGTGCCAAAGAAACCTTGTTTAGAGCCTCAAAATGGCCCCGAAATTTTAGGAGCCGAAAAAATGCCAAGATGTGGAACTATTCTGAATTAGTGGAACAAATGGGTGGACACTAGTGTCCACCTGTATCGTTCCTCCCCCTTTAAGAAGCAATGGTCCCCATTATTTCAAGTTTCTCCATCAAATGGGGAAACTTTTGTTGAATCTGACTCCTAGTGAGCCACTTGCCCTGCTTTGATGACCCGATAGAGTTGGATGTTCTGCTAACGGCTACCCTTTTTCTTGGTGTCAATGATCTGATTAATTGTTTCCTTATTAATGTAGTTAGGATTGATTTCTATAGGGGAAAAGTGCTTGACCACGTCCAAAGTGTTCAAGAGAGGTGGAAAAATGGTCGAAGCGGTTCCACATTAAATATAGGGTTATCCATGGAAAGGAGGAATACTTAGTTCAAAATCATTCTCACCCACAACCTTGGTGATGGTGTAAGGCATGTATTAGAGTGGGTGGAGCTTCTAATGGGGTCATGTGAAGCACTCTTTCTGCAAATGCAACCATACCTTATCTCCCACTTGAAACTTGTGTGGTACCCGATGTTGATCGTGGCACTACTTGTACTTGGTGTTGGCTTTCTACAAAACATCATGAAGTTTTCGTTGGATGTGTTGGATTTTTTCAACAAATTTGGTTGCTCGATCAGACTCGGTCTTAGCATGGGAGGGTTCCTCCTGTGCAACTGCAAGAGCAGAGATATTTCAATAGGGGTCAATGGTTGGAACCCTAAGCACACCTGAAAAGGGTAGTGGCCAATAGAGCTGTGGAGGGATTTGTTGTAGCTATGTTGAACATAAGGAAGGATCTCATCCCATGTGTTTGGATATTTGGAATTGTACATCCCCAGGATATGAAAAATCATGGTGTCGACTACCTATGTTTGTCCATCAGTCTCTGGGTGGAAGGTAGTCGATTTGGTCAGCTTGGTGTCCATCATTTACCATTGGTTGGACCATAAAGTACTCGGGAACTTATTGTCTTGATCGGAAATAATGGTCCGTGGGAGCCCAAAATGAATCCAAACACACTCAAAGAAGATCTTAGCAGTGGCCTTGATTTTGATACTCTTCTTGCAAGGTGTCAAAACTGCCATCTTAGAGAATCAATTAACGACCACGAAGACATAGTCATTACCATGCTTGGTTGAAGGTAGATTGGACATGTAACCCATGGATATGGACTCCCAAGGCCTATCGATAATGGGAAGAGGGGTGTATATCCTATGTTTCTTAATGGTTGGTTTGGAAATGGTGTGGCTAGTGTGGGATCTAATATACTTGCTAACATCTCATTGAAGCTTTGCCCCATAAAAATTATTTTGCAGTATTTCTATTATTTTTTCCCTGCCAAAGTGTCTTGTCGCTCGACTGTAATGAGCTTCCAAAATCAACTTTGCACGCTTCATTGAAGGAACATAGAGATGGCTTAGATGGAATAACATTCCATCCTGGAGATGAAATTCTAGAACTAGTTTTCCTGCACTTAATGTATGATAGGTAGCAACAAATTCAAAGTGTCTATTGTATAATTGTGGCCACCCACAGGTCTCATGCCCACAAGAGTTAAGAACTGTGGTTAGCGCCACAATCTAGGGTCGACTGAGGAAGTCTGCAACATAGTTGTTTTTTCCCTTCTTGTACTTGATGTTCAAGTGGAATTGTTGCAAGTACGTGGACTACTTTTGATTATGGTCATTCTATAAATTTCTTTGTGTCTACATGAATTGGAGAGGACTATGATTAGTGTGGATGATCATTTCCTTTCCCATAATGTAATTATCTACTGTCGACATGCCTACACAATGGAGTGCATCTCTTTATCGTAGGTGGGGTATCTGTAAACAACATCAGATAGTATTTCATTGTGATAGGCTACCAGATTCCCATGTTGAGTGAGGACTGCATCAATAACATAATTTGAAGCATTTGTCTCAATCTCAAATGGTTTTTGCAGGTCTAGAAGAATAAGGACTGGTGTTGAGCAGAGGCAGAATTTAAAATCCTCGAATGATTTTTGTTGTGGTGAAACCCAAAATAAACTTGACCTTGGCTCCACCCTTAGTTACTTGTCATAGGGCCCAAGCAATATGAGAGAACCCCAACACAAAAATGTGGTAGAAGTTGGCGAGGCCCAAGAAGTTGGGAATATCAGTCAGTGTATTCAGGGCCAGCTAATCGTGAATGAATTGGATCTTGGATGGATCCACATACACACCTTAGTCATCCATGATGTATCCCAAATATTGAATTACCTGCATGCCAAAGGAACACTTCTCGAAATTGGCATATAACTTGTGCTATCGCAGGGTGCCCAAGACCTGCTAAATGTGCTTCAAATGTTCCTCCCAGGTTTTTCTAAAGATGAGGATGTCATCTAGGTATACGACCACAAAGGAGTTTGTAAATGGTTGCAATATATTATCCATAATCTGTATGAATGTGGTTGGGGCATTAGTCAAGCCGAAAGGCATGACCAACCACTCGAAGAGACCTTCTTTAGACTTGAAGTATGTCTTCCATACATTATTTTTCTCAATCGACACAACTTCAGATCAATGTTACTAAAAAATTTGGCACCCTTGAGTTGATCTAGAAGACCATCAATCCAGGGGATCGAGTATCGATTCTTGACTATGATCTTGTTCAGGGCTCTGTAATCAATACAAAGTCGACATGTCCCATCCTTATTTTGTACTAGAACGATTGGGAACCCGCAAGGTGAGGAGTTTGGTCTAATGTGGCCCTTTAGAATTATCTCTTGGATATGGAATTTGATTTATTCATTCTCCATAATAGAGTGCCTATCTACAAGGTCGTTAGGAAGAGGAGCACCTAGTGTCAAATAAATTGAGTGCTTTACCTGAAAATGCAAAGGCACACTAGAATGTGAGGAAAATATGTCTTTGTGTTATTTTACTATCTTGTCCACCTACTTTTTCTATGTAGAGAGACCTCGTGTAGAGGTTTTGGCAGTTGCAGTGATCTTCCATTCACCTTCCGACCGGACCATAAAGAGGGCAAATCTCCAGGTCTGAGAGATCACCTTTTTTCACTACTTCTCGGAGATGAAAGAGATTGTCATAGTTGGGACTGCCTTTGGTACCATGTACCTCCAAAAGTAATAATAACACTACGGGCCTAGATTCATAAATAGCATGACACTTCCACATATATGGTTTTCCTAAAATAACATCACAAACTTCAAGTGGGGAAACATCACACGATACCTCATATTTGAAGGGCTTGATGTCGTAGTGTAGGTGACATTGTTAGCTAATGCAAATGTCTCCTCCTTGGCTGAGCAAACTGATGGTGTATGGCTAAGGGTGCAACGTCGTTTTTAGGTTCAACCTCTTGATGACCTCTATTGAGATTAGGTTCTTCTAGCTACCATTGTCAACAATTAAATGAAGTGGAGTCCCCTTTCACCCAAATATGTGAGTGGAAGAGGTGTTCCCCTTCTTTAGGATCCTCCAGTTCGTCGGGTTGGACCTTTGTGGTAACATTGGTGACACTAGGTTCCGCGTCAATGATTTGTTTTCCCTTATCTAGTTCTGAATCATAGTCTAAGTCGGCATTTGACTCTAAGTCTTTCATCTCAACCAACAATGATTGTTTGGACCGACATTCATCAATGTCGTACCAAGGGATTTTGTGGAAATTTCACCACTTCCCAGTGTCCTTCTTCAACTTCCCAATACCCTTCTTTGCTTGTGGCTTGGACTGGTTGTCCTAGGGCTGGCCATATTTTCTCTATCATTTGGTCTAGGAGTTAGGAGCACCTTTACCATGATTTTGTTGCAATGGGTTTGCATAAATGAAATATCATTTATTATTTTTATTTAACTTTTTCTTGATCTTGACAACATATCAGTAAGTAGATTCTACTAAGGAGATGTCTAGGAAATACATATATGTTTGGATGTACTTATGTAGGCTATTGTGGTACTTTAGAACTAGGTGCCACTCAGAGTATTTAATACCCAACTTTGTGTGCAAGGTATGGAAGATGTCGGTGTACTCTGACACCGCCTGGTCTCTCCCCTGACATAGAGTGATCCATCTCATGTACTAGTCATTGTAGTTTCCAACAGGGTAGTATTGCTCCTTGAGGGTATCAACAAAATCTGCCCAAGTGGGTTATGGACCAAAAAATGCAAACTCATCTCCGACATGTTGCTCATAGTAATTTTCCTACCAGTATATAACATGGGAAGGGATTTAAGGAGCACGAAGCTAATTTTTTCATTGTTGGAAAAATTTTGGACGGAGAAATAATCCTCTAGCAAACTTATCCATTTTTCCAAATCATTGGAATCTATCTAGCCTTCAAATAAAGGAATATAAAAGTTAACTTGTACCTTGAAGGGTGTCACACCTCTGAAGTGACTGCTAGTTGAAGGTGCCTCCATTGATGTCGGCAGTCGTTGAAGGATCTGGGTGAAATTATCCATCATCTCCTTCCTCTTTTGTGCGAGGGATTCCTCGAGAAACAACCTGATAGGATCTCTTTCTCTCTCATCTCTCTTTTCTTCTTCCATGGGAAGCTTCTTGGGCCAACGAGAGTGTTCTTCCCCAAGATCAACTAGTTCAAGACCCAATTCCTGATAGCCTGACCTCGTCGAGGACATGCACAGAGAAACAACAAAGAACAGATTGCTCTGATACCACTAATCTGGATTATATTGAGAATGAAATGAAGGAAGAGATATAACAAGGAAACAAACAAACCTATTGTAAGAAACAAATTAATATGGTTAAACTCTGATTTTATTAATAAATGAAATACAAAAGACTATAAAATGCAAAGCACACAAACTAGATAGAATGGTTATAGCGTATCCTTGAAGAGAGAGATACGTCGACTATGCTCATTCCCAATAAGTTGATTACCAAGAGCTTGAAAAGTCCTTTTAACATAAATCAACGATGAGAAAACCCTAAACATCCAAAACCCTAACCCCATAAGATGAAATACCAAAAGGTTTGTGGGCCCTGATGTGGTTAGTTGATATGCCAACTTCCCAGGGGGCATAAATTTTGCATTTGATCTACATTTGGGGCACTCAGTAGCACGTCAGAAGATCTAGCCAAGAAGTACACATTTTGAATGGCCCAGTATCTGCCTTTACATACATATTTGGTGATGCCACGCCAAAAAAACATCATCTAGGGCCTCAAAACAACCCGAGAAGTTTGGGACACGAAAAATTGTAGAAAAACGACGAAGATGTGGAATCATTTTGAATTAGTGGAATAGGTGGGTTGCCACCAATATCCACCTAGATCAATCCCTACTCCAAATCAGATGTTAGCATGCAAAATATAAGTGAGCATAAACAAAGCAACAAGAGAATATTCCACATTGTACAAAGTTACAACCCACATGCACTAAGAGATATGGGAGAGGAGGGAATATTCCACAATTAATCCCATATCTATTAGAGTATGAAAATTGGATAACAATGCCCTCTTTATTAGAATACAAATATAGCTTACAATTCCATGGAAAAGACCCCTACAAATGGATGCAAGAGTTCTCTTTACACAAAAAAGTGTGACTCTTTACCTTCCATGTGACGTTTGGTCTTCCAAGTGACTATTGACCTTCCAAGTGACTTTTAGCCTTCCATATATATACTCTTTCTTTATTATGGCCAAAAATATAGTTAGCTAATAATTAAATTGGTCATACTTGTGTGTAATATTTTAGTTGGATGAATATTCCACCCAACATTTTCTCATGCACATTAAACACATTTTCTATCCTTGGCCTAAGACTAGACAACATAAGTTTCAAATTTATCCTTTTGTTGTCTAACTCGTCATTTGCATGCCTTAGTCCTTCAACCTGCTCCGTGGGGAGCACTGCGAAACTTTTTAAGGCCATTTAATTTACCAAAATCAAGGATTTCATTGGCGTTGATTTTCCTTGGCACTCTGTTTCGGACATCTTTATCTTTGAATTACTCAAGGGTGAGTTGTTCTTCATGATGACTATTTAGTGGATCTGCTAGAAATCCCCTTATGACTTGAGTGCTTGCTAAAACATTAAACATCTTCTTAAAGAGGATAAGTGATTCACTTTGTGCATTTTTTTCACTTTGATCCTCAATGTCCATGTGTGCATGTAGTTTAGATGCTTCAAATGAACTCAGTACATGAATATGAGTTGGGATTGTAACATATTGATCCTATGATTGAACACATTGTACTGATCGAGACTACCAGTACTAGGTTTCAACTATATTTCCACTAATTTGATGGTTGAATTGCATCATTGAATCTTGAGTAACTGTATTCCAATGATCATTGTGAAGTACTCATTCACTAATGGGATAAGACTATCTTGAAACCATGCAACCTTTCCTATAATTGTATTCTCACCCTTTATTTGAGATCTTAGATTCTTGAGTTGTTATTTTATCTCAATATTTTCCTTGCTCATGAATAAGAGGTTGAAGTGGATTTTCTTTCATTTTTCCTCAAACATTTATGCAAAGGGAACCCCTAACACTACTATAGCTAGAGGATGTGCATTGTTCATGTTAAAGATAAATTATTTGGTTACTTGGACCTCTGTTTTCTATTTTTTCATTCCAATTCCTCTTAACTGGTACCCTTTTGAAGTCTTGGTGCATGAAATCAAACTAAAAGGTATTGACTCAACATTTAGCTTCCGCATCTAGCTCATGATTCATCAACTCTTATATGAACCACTACATTGACCCCTTGGTTGTACTTTGCCCTTTCATAGCTAAAGATGATCGGTATGGCTTGTGAACAAATTATTCTCCCCAAACATTAATTGGGAATTAAGAAAATCAATTCTTCAAGAATGTGAATGTTGGTTGACTCAATTTCCCTTACGCTAATGGCTCCTAGCACATTTGTCATTGCATTAATCGTAGAGACTTCTTTATTGATCTTGGATCTTTGATCTGGATTCTAAGAAACAACAATGAACATAGAAACAAATTTCATATGGGATTTAGTTGATGGCCTTGGATATATCAGAGGAGAAGATGCAAGCACTTTGATGCACTTTATCCTTCTCATTTCAACCTCCACATATCAATATCTCTCATGCACAATTCCTTCTGCTTGTTTTCTCAGTGACACGACATCCATACCAAGGCTTGAGACACAAATAAATTATCAACCATCCGATGGGGGTCATGGACCTTGATTAGTTTTAAGCGAAGGTTGTAGGTATTGGAATCCAAATTTAACTCTTCTATGTGGGCTAGGTTAAATATATGACAACCTTTACTTCTTATAGGCAACTTGTGTCATAATTTTTTCTTGTTCTTTTTCAATGCCATTGTTTCCCCATGTAAGATGGTCTAAAAGGCTATGTCTTGGATTAGTAGTTGATCTAGCACATGCATGGGAAACGCATGAGGGGAAATAGAGACCCTGTACACCCTTATGTAGCAACTTATTTCCAATAAGTACTAATTTCCACTTTTCTTTAACACCTCGATGGCCTCTGATGAGAAGTACTTCTCACTGATGGATCTATATGAAAATGATGTAAATATGCTAGTATGAATTCCTAGTGTGGAGCTCAAGATCAAACCCCAATTAGTGAATTCTTAGGCATGTATTATGTAAATATACTTCTATGGATATGCGGTAGGATTTCCATGGTGAACTTAAGATATATAAATATCAATGTTTTAGTATAATATATAATGGTCCAAGATGGTCATGGGAAACTAAATTCTTTATTTCTAAGTGTCAACCTTAGATCTCATCTCTTTTCCACCATGCACCTTAAATAAAGCCATCCACCTCCTCTAAATTACAAACTAAGCATTAAGTACAAGTAATAATTTGGTGGGGAAGTCTTCTCACGTAACTATCAAAGCATGGGTTGCGTACAATCATTATTGGAAGTGTAAGAGTCTTACATTCCTCCAATCAAAACTAACACTAACTATAATTTCCCTCAATTATCTCATTGTCATTCACTCATTTGGTTTAGCATCCATTCCATCATTCTCAAGATCATGCTCCATGTGGCTTATGCATTATCCTTTATTTCCAACAATGAACAAATTTATAAATTAACTAAAGGGGAAATTAAAGACCTTGGATGAAATATAGCTGGATGTATGTGAGCATAGAGGCTAGGAAAGTTAGGAATCCATCATCCACTATGTATTTGTTTCTGTTTAGATGATTGAGGTCCAAATTATTTTCCTACAAGAAATTCCCAACAAGCACACAAAATATTGGGATACTTTTCCCCACAATGAAGAACACTTGAGGGAAGAATATCTTTTGAGTGATTGTTAAGTAGAGAGAGGGAATATCTTATTTGTGTTGTGAAAGGTAGTGGAAGAGAGTGCCATGACTCTTTGATGGATGGGTTATATGTGTAGAGAAATCTATATTGAGGATATTGACTAAGCATGATAGCAGATGATTTGGGTTGAAAGAGATAGAAGCTTGTAACTTGGTTCCTTCTTCCCAGTGGATTCATAGCCTAGCCTAGGGGTGGTATCTATTAGTCCTTGAGAAAACCTTCTTGATTGTCGAGGAGATCAGTTCCAATGCATTCAATAGTTGGGTATATGTTTTCTTGGATAGGGATGGGGAAGAGCCAGGTAAACTCATATCTAGTTCAATTAATATTCAAGGGGAAAGCTTTCAGGTTTACAGATTATGTCAAAAAACAGAGAGTTGATCATAGGAAACATGAATCAAAGATAAAACAGTTTATAACTGAAATGAAAGGAAGGTATAAGGAAAAATATTAGTGATGCATCCCCCCTACTCCCCCATAGGGTTGTGCGACCTCCCGATATTGGATCTCCGATTCTCAAGTCTAAAGACTCTCTGAAACCTCAATGGTCTCATTCTGTGATTATACACAGGCCCCCTCGGCTTCTTGGTGCAGGTTTGACAACAAACTGCGACCTTCCCTTTCTCCCTGTTGTGAAAAATCAGAGTGTCGGGCGTTAGCTCCTTTTGGTTGATAAGCCCCCTCTTTAAGTGACCTTGGTGATGACCACACGATTGCGGATGTGGTCACCAACATTTTGGGGTTAAACCACTTTTGGGCTCGCAATGCTCCTACAACCTCCATGTGTCTTCTTGGCGAAACCACGGTTCGAATTGCGGCCCGCCCTTGATATCTTAAACTCCTCACAAATTTTGTCCCCGCAATGCCACGGGATCCTCAATCTCACGATATTGATGATAACGTCCAAATCGATGATTTAAATCTACGCCCTTCTTATCTACGACCCAGATCATCTCCCTCTAAATCAATGGTCAAAGTCTCTTCACAACTCTAGACTTTGGGAGTTTAAAATATCAAACCCAGCTCCCTTCCATACTCCAACCTTCCGGAGTTGACGATCTATGAACACCTGTCTCGTAAATCAATGGTCCTTTCTTCACTTCGGTTGATTAACCCTTAGCTCAGATCAATGGTCCAACAACCCCCTTCTTGATTGACGCTCGAGATTTCTTCCGGGACTCCAGACTTCTGAGATCTCACATTCTCAAATCTCTTTTCCCCAAATGAATTTACCTGGAGTCTAAGATCCACTGACACATGTCCCTCCTGATCCAATGATCGAGGATTACTTCGAGGATTTACCCGGAGTTAACAGATTTCACCACGTCTCCTTTGAATCCAATGAATTTCAATCACTTCAGGACTTTACCCGAAGTTCACGGATTCGGGCCACATCTCCCTTAGATCTCACGGTCTAGATATTGATTCGGGACTTCGGGTCTTCATGCTTCAGGTGCTTCTAGTTTCAACTTTCGCCTTCCTCTAGATCTTCCGACCTGTTGACTCGTACCCTCTTGGATTCAATGGTCCAGATAGGCTCTAGCTCTTCGGCTCTCCATGCTTCGAGAGTCTCAAGTTTCAAACTTGACTCCTTTTGCACTCGTGATATCTGATGGCCCACGCTCACTTGGCTGATCTAACGTATGGGGTTCACTTCAGACTATCTGACATCTCAGATCTATCCCACTAATCAGATGGTCGAGATTCTACTCCGGGATTCCAGACTTTGGGAATCTCAAGTCTCAACCCTGATATATTCTCTCTCCTCTGTGCGTGAAGTGCTAAGGCTCGTGCACTTCCTTATGATCCAATGACTTTTTATCTTCTTCCCCGTGATCCAATGATCATGATCGTTCTTCCTCCTAAGCTTCTTATATCTCCCTGACTTAAAAAATTTATCAGTTTTCAAAGGTCTCGAACCTTTGTTCCTTCTACGGATCTGATTCTGGGATCTCGTCAACACTTGTGAAGGTGCTATCTCTTATTGGCTTCTATCCTTAAAAGGATTTCGATCTCCCACGCACACCTTGCATTCTCGAGATTTCAAATAACTCAGTTCGAAGGATTTTCTTGAAAAGAAAATGCTTCTCGCCCACCTGGCGTTCTTCTGCACTGGTTCTTCGAAGCTTGTTGGCTTCTTGACGTTATGCACACCTTGCACCTGGTATGAGTTTCTCTAATTCTCTCTGAACTTCTCTTAGCCAATCCGAGACTCAGTCGACTCACTCCTTGCGTTCAATATGCACACCTTGCATACAAGTATCAGAAGAGAAACAATTGAAACTCATCCAATTTCGTCACGAACTCATACAGTCAACCTCTCGAACAATCATACATGAAATGAATCGAAATAAATCATACACATAGAATAGAATTCATTCAATCACACATGAAATGAACACAGTCCAAGGATTTGGGACAATTTCTATCTGTTCTATTCATTCATGAAAAACAAGTAATGTTTTTGCTACTCTACTATGTTCTACTGATCTCTCTATTATGTCTCTCTGTTACAATACAACAATGAATAACTATCTAAGGACCGGCTCCACGAGCTCTCTCTCATCCCGTCTGCAGTCTATCCTA
>JASDQU010102854.1:39918-51740 GCA_032191745.1 Picea mariana | reverse complement strand
TTCTCTCAACTTATTCCTTCAAATCCTCCACTCATATCTTGGATAAGATATCCTATCAAAATCTCCATGATCTTCTCCTTTGAATATGCTTGAATGATTGTCCCAAATATTCTTCAAATCTTCAAAGCTTGAAGATGAAATTCGAATTTGAGGCTAGGTGGTAATATTTGACTTTATTGAAATCTTCACATATGCATGCACACATCATCAAACTCATTCAACCTTGATAAATAATGAAAATATGTTATTTTTCTAATATTTAATCACAAATTCACTTATAATACTAAAATGGATAAAGTGGAAAATAATAAGATGAAACCCAAATATATGTATGGAAATGGTATGATAAAAGGTTAATGGGACGATGAAATGTAAGGAATAATGAAGGAAAAGGTGGATGAAAATACGACATTTCTGAGGCCAACACCAACCTACTAGAGACACCGATCTCCTTAGTTGAGCACCAACTCAGTAAGACATGTATAGAAACCAATATAACATCCTCATACACATAGTACTTCTGACTTCACCTGCATGTTTCATACTTCAAACATAGATTCTAACCCTAGTCATATTTAGCCTCCATTGCCTGGCGGGCCTCATAACGTCATTCCCAAAATATTATCTTAGAATACTACATAAAAATAGCGCACTTTGGAAAATCACAAACCTGCAGTTCTTCATAGTGCACATTAAGAACAAGAAAAAACCTTCAGACTTCTCTTGCACACCTTTAGATCCCAAAAAGACACCCCATCTTCTCTAGTGCACCTCGTATCTCTTTTACGCACCTCGGACTTGATCTCTTTCTTAGATACTCTTCAAATGCACACATATATCATGTATTTATAGTATTTATTTCCTTACTTTTAGGGCCGACCTATAAAGAGTGGCTAAGTCGACCTCAATTTTCTAGTGGGATTGTCGGACGAAAAAATTCATATATCCTCATTCCTAAGGAGTTAGAGGGAATGCCATATACCATCGGAAAGGTCTCAGAATAATATTTCTAATCATATAACCTATTCTCCCATTTGAGATAGGTATCTCAGGTAAAAATTTCTTCAAAGATAGGGTATCCAAACGAGCATCAAAAATCAAAAAACAATATTTCCAACAATCTCCATCTTGCAATGCTTATCCTGGAAATCCATAGTCAGCCCTTGTCTTTGACATCAATGAAAACAATATTTCCAGCACACATATGTGTATAGATCAACCCTCTCTATTTATCTTCTGAGCTTAATTAAATTCCCATTAAATTTTGAAATATGTGTGTAATTGTTTCAAATTTGTGGCTTTGTTGTGGATTCATTATTTTATTGTGCTTGATCACTCTGGGATATGGATGTTTTCATGAAAGATACATCAATATGATCATTTTAGACACGATATAGGCACCCTACTATGTTCGTTGGTTCAAGAGATCATTGGTTTGTCTCAATCACTAAGTCGAATTGGTATTGATGGGTGTTTATAATACAATAATACATTAAATTTGTGTGGGATTTGTAGCTTGTAAGCTACAAGAATTTAATTAGCAGTAAATATTAATAATATAATAAGTTTCCGCACACAATATTTCTTAGTTGGACGCTAGTTACGTTACAATATAATGTTTTATTATAACTGGAAAATGTATACTCGTGTATTGTTTATTAGAGATTCCATTACAGAAAAGAAAACCTACTAAAGCATTAAGTGTCATAGAAAATAGAGATATTCATGCAAGATTTCCATTATAGATACAATTACTACAAAGATTATTTATGCATTTATATCATACCTTTATTTCGAGTAGAGTACAATAAAACAAAGAGATACATAGTTCAGAAATATATCTTGACAGTCTTGTAATAGAATATTTTGTTTATAAGGGTTGACAAGAAGAAGGAAGAAAAAAAAAAAACCCATTTCTAAATACACATGTATAGAGTATATGCTAGTTATTATACAATGGTTATCTTGTAGAGAATATAGTTTATTTAGAGAGGAAATTAATAAACAATAAATATAACAATAACCATGCATTTATAGGAAGAAAACATTGCATGAAAAAAAATAATATGAATAAGTGTAGTGTTCATTCAATCCTGGTCTTTAACTAGTAAGCTATATTAAATTATATAAACATTATGTAGGCTTTGTACATTAAATCATTACAGTGAAAATAAAATCCAAAGAACCCACAAGGGTTTTCCTAGAAATATATATAATATAATTTATCATAGTGTTTATACAAAAATGATTCAAGGGTTTCTATTCAAAACCTTGGACTAAGTTTGAGGTCACAAGGCACAGACAGTACAGGATAAAAATACAGTGTGGTATTTTGCTTCTAAAAAAAACCCTCACCATGACATAGGGATTAGAGGTATTATTTATGACTCTGAGATTAAAATATTCAACTACCAATGTAATTATTAAATGGGAGTTTACCTCCTTAAGCTGAAGTGAAAGATGATGTTACTAACTAAGAAAAGAATGTAAAAAATATATATATATAATAGACTCGTATGAGCCATATTATCACTGTATATATATAACCCTTTGTTGTTGGGTATGTGTTATATTCTTTGCATGTGTGTGTGTGGGCACATCAGATTCAACAACTGTGTGTGCACTGGGTGATTCATAGGGGGGTCCCAGGGGGGGCCAGGTATGCCCCCCCTTGGTTACGCGCAGCGTTCGGGGCAGCACCGAGAATTATTATTTTTTGGGTGGTTTTTTCTATTTTTAACGGTTTTCTAAATTAATCTCGGATTAAGGGATTAGGGTTTTGGTATCTACGAAATACCTAAAAAGATTGTATATATTGTATGGTGAATGGTGAAATTCGAAAATAATGAATATAAGAGAGGTTTTCCCCTGTTGGGGTTTCCGGTATAAATCTCTGTGTACTATGTGTATGAGCCATTGATTAAATTATGTTTTTCTTAAGAATCTATATGCATTGCTTTACTTCAGAGGTTTAAAAATTACATTTGTTTGATGACCACCTCTTTGTTTAATATGTAAAGGATGCAACCCCAGGGATGGATTCACTACCTTTCCTTAATGAGTAATCTTAGTGGGTTTCTTAAGGAAGTGAGTACCTGCAACCTTATCCTCTTCTTTCAGTGTGCACCAAGTGAACATAATGTACCCTACGTAGAGAAGAATATAGATTTAGGACTAAACCACAATTCAATAAAATAAAGACAAATGAAGAGAAAGAGAAATGAACTTGACGTTAATTTAGAGCTCGAACCTTCCACCGAGCTACTCAATGCATACAATCATGGCTTCTCAAATGGAGTCTGTGTCAAGGATTAATGGTTGGTCAAAGTTTTGTCAAACAAGGACAAAATTCAAAGCAAGGGTGCCACATGGCTAGTGCACAGGATGCCACATGGCCTGTCAGTATAGGTCATACAATTGATAGGATGATGTCATGTTGACGTCAGCAAGATGACGTGACAACATGAGAGGTTGGCATGTGTCACTCATTTTTGGTATTTTCAGGCACCCATGTGGACCAATAAAAATGTGCCATGTGTCATCCATACGGATGACGTTGCATCTGTACGACGATATGGGAGGAGACAGGTGGAAGGTACAGTTAGAATCCATACGTTGACATGGAAATGACATGGTAGAGTGTTAATTGTGCAGACAGGTGGACCAACCAGAGAGTGTCATATGGCACTCTCTGATTGTCCAATAATGGCTTAGGGAGGATAAGATTGGTTCCCCATAGGATTCGAACCCATAACCTCCAGGGGAATATTCCTACAATATTCCAACAACTTAACTAATATGCTCCTACCAATACGCCATAAGTTATGCTTGTTATAACAACTAAACAATATATTATTTAAAGTGTAACAAAGCAGCCCAAGTATATAGGGCCACGGTTAGGCCACCCACACCTATTTAAACCTAGCTCCGGACAGTGTATGAACCATGTATTTGCATGCCAGGATTGGAATGTGTGCCATATAAGTTCATTCCAAGTGTAGATTTGTAACACTCCTGTTTCCCCCAGCTTGTAATTAATCATAAAATAGGATTACCATGCTAAGACATGTGGATGATGTAAATGTATTATTGTTAAATTTCCCATAACTGACTGATGGGGGGGTGAAGCCTTGAAGTACGATCCATGAAATCTCTAGAAGAAAGATTCAATTAATGAAGGAAAGGACCGGTGGTTGAATAATCAACCACCCCCATGAATGGATACATGGGTTGTCAGCCCGAAGTACCACAGAGACTTGTAGACCCGAGATTCCTTCTGACAGAAGGAATAGGATAGGTTGAAAAACCTTCCTAAAGAAGGAAGGTAAGATACATACACATGGAACAACAAGAGAGGAGACACCAGATGGAGAGCGCAAGCTTGTAAAGGAGATGCGCGAACCAAAAGGAAGTGCAGAGAACACAACCTGAAGGACCCGAATGCGAGCTTGATGCTAAGGAAGTATTTGATAAACCTCGCAGGGTCATTGTGACTGAGAGAGTCTCTCTGAGGGATGGCGTAAATTCCCTAGTGATATCATGGCTTATCACGAGGGTGGCCAGAGTGCTAAGAATGAATTCCTCTGAGCCTATGGTTGGGTGGAAAGGCACACACCCATAGTCAGTTAATTGGATGCAACTTGTAATAGATAAGTATTCTCATACCCTGTGAAATTGAGCTGTAATTATGTAATAAAATTAGATATATTGTGAATGACCCAGGGATGTGCATGTTTGCTCAATGTCTATATTGTATCTCTTATTGTTTAAATTGTATATGTAAGAAAGTACAGAATTGCCTGATTTACATGTAAATGTTCGAGCTGTGTGGTGTCTTAAGTTAAAATAAGTGGACTGTGAGTTCGTCGACCTTGGGAACAGTTTTCACGAGTTCTCGTCGACACTCCTAGTTTCCCTACATCTCCGGAAAGATGGAATCTGTTAAGATCAGAAGAGGTAGTACAGGTATGCACGGAGCCTCTATGAAGCAGGCAGAGACCGAGAACCTCTTAATTTCTAGAGTTGATGAATGAGCGCAAGGGGTGTGCAGAAGATCCTTATAAGTGTTAAGTTCAGGAGAAAGAGCACAAAGCTCTTAAGCCTTTCAAAGCTAATAGAGATCAGGAAGAGTAATGAGGTTGAAGTATCGAAATGGAAGATCCCTTTGTTTGGAAGATGAACGAACAAAACCTGTTCGGAAAGAGCCACGGTCTATTGTGACCGTTGGATACGGGAAAGAGCGTGGGAGTTAACCCTTGGAGTCATTTGGACTTTGCGATTTCAGCGAATTGAGTGAGTTTGTCGTAAGGGAGGTAAAATCCCCGAAGTTCTGAAGTCACGAAGTTAACTTTGAACCTTAGATATAGGGATTCCTGGGAACCATCCCCAACGTCAAATCTAGGAGGTTGACGATAGTCAAGTTACCCGAACTACCGATGACTTAAGAATCTGACAGCGGAGATGGATGCGAGTCGTTTAACGGGAGGAGAGGTCATCTTGGTCATCAAATCGACTCAAATACCCATTGGGTTTAATGAATCAAACACCATCCACCCGATTAAATCGATGGTTGGGAATCATTGCGGAACATGAAGATGAGATTAGCAGACATACTAGTTCGCAGCCCGCAATCAACCAACGTTGTTAATATCGTTGGGAATTGAAGATCAACGACTAGGATTAGACTAGAGTCGAGCGAGAAGTTCCCAAATTGCAGAGGTTGGACCCCGCAATCACTGTGAACCTTCGATCTATGAACGGAGATCGAGGGTGGGGAGTCATTGCGGAGCACGAAGGTGAAAGTGGCGGGCGCACTAGTTCGCGGCCCGTAATTCACCAACGTCATTGATCTCGTCGAACTGGAAGATCAACGACTCCGGTTAGGATCGATTTGGGAGAGTACTTTCTAGATTGTGGAGGTTGAGCTCTCTGATAAAGAGCATGCATGTTGGGGCCCCGCAATCACTATGAACCGTTGGATCTGAGCATAAGCGATGATAGTCATCCGATCTAAGGTAAAGTTCACAAGTTTTAACCTTCGTTTGCACGGGAGGGTTGACTTGCCAAAGTCCCGAAATCCCTAAGCGATTTGGGACCATTCATCACCAAGAGGGATAGGTGGCACAATATCTACAACTTCGGAGTAAGAGCTTGTGGTCATGGTGAGAACGGGATCACCGAAGACCCGAAATAGGTCATAGTCATTTATCACCAGGAGGGGTATGTGTTAAAAGATCGAAGTGTCCGGGTGAATTCCATACCGGAAAGTCGAAGAGAATCTGGACCGTTAGATTCAGAAGGGAACGTGGCGACAGATCGTGAACTCCGGGTGGAAGTACTCCAGAAGAACGTGAAGGAGAAGATTTTGAAATCATCGAAGCCTGAACATCCGAAACAACTGGGAGCCATCGATTTGCGGGAGGACATATGTCATCAGATCGCGAAATCTAGGTAAAAATTTCTGGGAGAAACGAAACATGAGGAAAAAATAAGATTTGAGATCTCTGAAAGCCGAAGTACCAAAGTAGATCTGGGTCGTCCAAGCCAAAGAGATAGGTGTCGTCAGATCCTACACTCCGAAGAGAATTCACTCTGGGAGGACCGAGGTGTGAAGGCATAAGGATTTTCGAAGGCTAGAGTCTCGAAGTCATCCCAGCCGTCCGTTGGAAGGGACGCGTGGTAGAAGATCTGCCATTTCGGAGGAAGACACTACAGGAGAAAAGGGGGATGTGTTGGACAAGAACTCCCGAAGGCCATAGATTTGGGGTTCATTTGAGCCATCCGACAGCTGAGGACAGGTGTCGGCAGATCTTTCATTTCATAAGATAGCCACTTCATAGGAAAGTGGGGTCACGTGAATCAAGGAACTCCCAAATTCCGAATAGCCGAAGTGATTCATAGTCGTCGATCTGTGAGAGACACGCGTTAATAGGTCGCGTACTTCGAAAATGAGGAGAAAGCAACGCGGAACAGAGGGTCTCCTGAAGTGGATCTCCACTGTCAAACGAGAAGGCGCGTGGTGCATGATCCTTGACTCCGAGAGAAAGTACTTCGGGAGAATAGAGTGTTGGAACGCTCAAAACTCCCGAATGTCAAAGTCCCGAAATGAACTTGAGTTGCTGATTTAAAATGAACACGTGGCGCTCGATCTGGAACTCCGAGTATGAAGTACTTCGAGAGAAAAGGTTGAGGGCACGTCCGGGACTCCTGAACGCCAAAGTTCTAGAGTAAATCAGAGCCATCCATACTCTGAGGATGCATGTCGTTAGATGGTGCACTTCGGAGGTTTATCACTCCAAAGAATTGCAATCGTGAGTACCTTGGAACTCCCAAAGCACGGAGTTCCGGGGTAAATCAGAGCCATCGATACTTTGAGGACGTTTGGCGTCATATGGTGCACTTCAGAGGATTAGTACTCCGAAGGTTTTGCGAGGAGGCGCTTCAAATTCCACCGAAGCCCAGAGGCCTGAAGCCATGGAGGGTCATTGATCTTGAGGGAGAGTAGGGACCGTTGATACCTTCGCGCCAGTTCGGAACTTAGCCACTTAGAAGTTTGGAGGAATTGGTGTGTGGTGAATCAAAAACTCTCTAAGCCCAAAGTTCCTTAGCGTCAGAATAGGCAACTGTGTCCTTGGCATTCAGTCACAGCCCGTGGTCATATGCGATGGTCGCCGAAGAAAAAGGGGCTAGGCCCTGATTTCCAAATTAGAGACCATGTGAAAGGCTGCCTATCCTTACCCGTAGGTTTGAGTGCTGTTACATGATCGGGATAACGAGGCTTACTACCACCCATAGCAGGAACTTCTTGAGCAGGAACTTCATTTGGTTCAACATCACCGGCTTGAATTAAATCCCACATATTGGTATCAATCTCATCGTAGGTCAGAGTTACATCTTTGTCCTGCATACCATCCATATACATGCGTAGGCATAAACCTGATAGCASTGCTATCAGGTTTATGCCTACGCATGTATATGGATGGTATGCAGGACAAAGATGTAACTCTGACCTACGATGAGATTGATACCAAWATKTGGRAWTTAATTMAWGCCGGTGATGYTGAACCACAAGAAGTTCCTGAAGAACTTCCTGCTCAAGAAGTTCCTGCTATGGGTGGTAGTAAGCSTCGTTATCCCGATCATGTAACAGCACTCAAACCTACGGGTAAGGATAGGCAGCCTTTCATAGTTGCTGATACGGAGACTGTTCTAGTAAACGGTGTTCATGTCCCTTACGCTGCTGGTTTCTTATTTGTTTACCCGGGTCAAGTTATTAATTCCTATAATGTATACACAGAGTTTAGTGAAGATGCATTATGTATCCTAMCWKMATTTKAWKACWSSWGTMWTMAAATKMWGKTAGGATACATAATGCATCTTCACTAAACTCTGTGTATACATTATAGGAATTAATAACTTGACCCGGGTAAACAAATAAGAAACCAGCAGCGTAAGGGACATGAACACCGTTTACTAGAACAGTCTCCGTATCAGCAACTATGAAAGGCTGCCTATCCTTACCCGTAGGTTTGAGTGCTGTTACATGATCGGGATAACGAGGCTTACTACCACCCATAGCAGGAACTTCTTGAGCAGGAACTTCATTTGGTTCAACATCACCGGCTTGAATTAAATCCCACATATTGGTATCAATCTCATCGTAGGTCAGAGTTACATCTTTGTCCTGCATACCATCCATATACATGCGTAGGCATAAACCTGATAGCACTGCCCTGATTTCCAAATTAGAGACCATGGATGGAGGATTTCGTTATTTTAGGAGAACGAAATTTTTTTTATGCCCCATCGTGGGTGTGTTACAAATTGGTATCAGAGCATGGTTACAACACTTGGCCTGCTTGGGCTCATGCATGAGTCACACAAAGAGGAAAACTGAGATGGGTAAAACCCTATGGACACTGAGGCAAGAAGGTTTTCTTACTAGATGTTGTCGCATAAAGAGGAAATTGACCCTATTTGGTTGTTTCCATGAGAGAAGGAAACATCAATATGAGATATCACTGTGAGATTTGATGCAGACCGCCACCCAGGGCACGTCCGCTCCCACCAGGGCCTTCTTTTCCCTAAGCTCGAAGAGCTAAATACTCTTCAAATCCCTTATTGAAACTTTTCTGCACCCACAGGATGCTTCTCCGATGATCTCCCCTTTACCTTATCGGGAAATCGGAACTCACATGATCGCGAGTCCTGCACTCCCAGGTTCGGGTCTCACCAATCCCCGAAACCCGATGAGTATCCTCTCACGGCTTCCTTACTCTTATTGGGAATATCCCCGTCGGGAAATCGATACTTCTGATGTCATGAATCACTCACCTCACGGATCCCCGATTCTCGATTTGTGATGGCACCTGGCGTTGACTCCAGCGAGGGTTGTCCTTCTGACACATGTCCTCCACTATGGCCCTTAACCCTGTCGGGAAATCGTGTATCGAAATATCGCGATTCCCGTTGTTAATGTACACGGGACTTTCAATTCCCCGAACCCCGACTCCTTTAGATCCTTGGACACGCGTCCCTCAGATCGAACGGCTCCAATTATGTCGAGAAATCGCGGATCGCGATTTCAATATGCAAGAGTTTCATGACTCCTGAAACCCCAATATCCCGAACTCCAACTCTCCGTGATCTCTCGCCACGTGTCCCTGCTGAGATCAACGGCTCTGATCCTATCGGGAAATTGCGGATCGCAATTCCTACATGTTCGAGTCTCCTGTCTCCGGAAACTCCGATGCTCCAAAACGCCGACTCGTCCGGATCTACTGCCATGCGTCCTTGCCGATGGACGGTTCAAAACTCCTGTCGGGAAATCACGGATCAAAATTCCAATATGAGAGAGTTCTATGTCCTCAGAAACCCCGATTCTTTGATGGACTGAACCCCGATGACTACCTGGCTCCCTGACATGTGTCCTGCCGAGATCAACGACTAGGATTTCTTTCCGGGATTTCGGGACTTCCAAGGTCTCCGATTCTTGCCTTATGAAAACCCGATGACACCAATATCCTGATGTTTCCACCAGGTTCTTCCTCCACTTCCCCCGGCTTAACCCTGGCGCAACTTTCCGAGATCTACCGGCTGATGGGATTTCGCTGTCTTCTCCCGCGAATCCTGACCGTCGATTCCTCCTCTTTACGAATTTCTTGAGGAGGCTAAACGTTCTACCACAGGACTTGTCCTTTGACACCTTCACTTGCGCCTCCTGCTCGGACCTTCCTCGGCACAAAACTCCTGTGCTCTTTGTTAACGATGTCACAGAGGTACTATACCTCTTGAGCTTTCCCACTCTGATTCTTCAGATGGATTCGTGCGCGCTCCTCGCACTCGACGTTCAACAACTTCTCAAGTGATGAATCCTTCCGAATCTGCGCACTTTCTGCAGCAGCAGTCTTCAACCTCCTCTGCTCAGATTAACAACTGAGACTTCTCCTTCAGCCTGCACTTTCCTTGCAAGGCTTCAACAAACCAAATCCACTTCTGGGTAAATGAGAACAAGATTTCAACTACTGAGCCTTCATCGACGCACTCTATGTGGATGAATTCAACTGCACACCTTGCAGGAACCTCCTGGCTCAAATAGAGAAACAATTGAAACTCATTCTCTCTCCCTTTCAGACTTCAGTTTAAAACATGAAATCACATGCACAACATATACAAAGCAAATGCATAACCAGAAACCAAACATTCATGAGCGTCAATACACAGAGAAAACAACACAAACCATGTGCTTGAATCAAAGCTTCCTTCTATTAATTCAATAATTGTACATGGGTGTTCTTCATACAATTCTTTGTTGCTCTTCCTGCTCTTCAGCTTCAATATGTTACAATGATACAATGAGGGTGTCTATATCCGTTTTCCCTCCTTCCATCTAAAACTGTCTAATCTAGAAATAAACATCCTACCTACCAGCATTAAATCTATTAATTGCCTCCTATCTATTTCAGACAAGAGCGTATGGCTCGAGGTCTGATACAATATACAAAAGGCGCTTTCCATAAATGGTGCATTTATACATTGGCGCATTATCTTGAATGAAATTTCAAAAAGTGTCGGATGGCCTTGTCCAGCTGTTCATGGTCTTCCATGCTAGCTCGCTTGTCTTGGGCGATACTCCTGCATCAAGATTAGTCCTGTAAGTGATTGAAATCTCAAACTAAAGGACACTAATGATGAAATTAAACTATTAAGTGAATGCATGGGGTAAAAAGGTGCAAGAGATGCACCTACATACACACGAGTGTGTATACATGATCGTAAGGATGATTGGAAGATCCTTGGGAAAAGGATATAGAAGCCTGATAAGTCCATGTGTGTGAATGACATGGAAAAGGTGTAAGCAATAAGCTAGCATGATGAATACTTAGTTGTGTTTAATTATGCTTGAGTGAAATATAAAGCAAGAATTTCTCTTGTCCAGATTAAATGAATACTATGGATGCATGGCTGACTTCATTCTGAAGAGTCATGAAAGTTTTGTTCCAAATAATATCTTGAGGGGAATGTATTCCATTCCCTCAAGGAATACTAATATAATTAGATAAAAAGGGTAAATGAGCAAAGATGTTGTGTTGACATGATAAGTGGCAAATGTTTATGCCTTTGAGGATCACATGAGAAGGATTGTGAACAATCCTGAGTTGACTGACCTTAAAAGTAAAGATGTATGTAGGTTGTGAAACATACCTATGACAACTACATGTAGGCTTAGGATTATGAATATGGTTAAGTACATCATGGATGTAAGTTAACAAAACCAGAATATGTATGGATACATAATTTGGGTACATGACAAAGATGCATGT
>JASDQU010102854.1:26193-39818 GCA_032191745.1 Picea mariana | reverse complement strand
GAAAAGTGAGCACCTCTCTTGGGCGCTAGTCTTCTAGGGTTTGAGCACCCTCTTGTGTGCTAGGGTTTATATTGGTGGTGAAGGTATTTCTATTGAGGAATATAGCAAAGGATTTGGCTGGGTTTTTTTCCCTTGTTGAGAAGGGTTTCCCAGGATACTTCTTGTGTTCTTGTGCATGGTGCTTCTTCTTGTGATCTTGGTTGCTGCAACATTTATGGTTATGGTTAAATGCTAAAAATGGATTGAAATTCATGCTTAACCTTGACTATTGAAAAATCAATAAAGGAAACACAATTGCTTTTGAGAATATTATAAATTATGAATCCAAATTGAATTTGCTTAACATTGTGCACATAAATGTTTTATATAGGTTGTTTCCATTCACCTTTGATGATCCATAAATGGTGAGCCTATGGCATGTCCGTTTTGTCAACATGGATCCTATGTGGAATTAATTTTAGTTCTCTATGTAAGGGATCAACCCTAGGATACCAACATCAATTTGAATGTAGGCCCAAACACAATTTGAAGTACATTATGCAATGTGTATATAAGAAACGGATAAATAACACTGTGTATAAGACGATAATGTTGTGTATAATGTTCTACCCAACGAGTGCTACAGGAAATAAATACTCAAACCTTCATCAAATCGTTGTATTTCTCAGGTAGAATTTGACAGGGAATAAATCAACAAACACCAATGCAATTCTATTGGAGACTCAACCATCTGAAAAATTACAACACTTGGCCCTCCCTTGCCAATAAATGTCTGTTCAACCCAATTAGAGAGAGACAAAGAGATTCTCAAATACAAGGGTAAGTTGGCCAATAGGTAAAAATAATTGACTAGCAGGTGAGTGGAGGTGTCCATGTAAAAGGGAAATGTCCCAATGATGAGTAAAATTTCCTAGGCATAAAGGAAGCCGACTAGTTATGTGTGGAAGTGCCTAGCTAACAAGGAAATGACCCAACAAGTTTTAGAGTGTCGTGGACAACCCATGGGACAAGGGAAAACACCCAACAAGTAATAGAATGTTGTGGACAACCCATGGGAAAAGGAAAAACACCCAATAAGCAATAGAATGTTGTGGATGGTCCGTGGGAAAAGGAAAAATGCCCAACAATACCAATTCAACCTAGGGAGTGAGACAAACCAACATTCTCTTAAACCAATTAATAGAGCAGGGTGCTTACACTGTGTTTACAATACTGAGATTGACATAGATTTCATGAAAACATCCATAGCCTAGAGTGCTTAAGCACAAAATAAACTAATGAACCCACACCAGAGCCACAAAATTGTTACACATAGATTTCAACATTTAAAGGGCATTTTATTAATCTCATGAGATAAATACAGAGGGATGAGCTATAACCATATGTCTATTGTTATTCACAGCCATAAAAAAATTGTAGATGGCCATGGCCTAGAGGCACCTTCACTCATCATGGATAGGCTCCTTAAATCCTTCGTCCATCATTCTTCAAGCTAGTTTCCCTCTTCAAGCTCTCATTTCTGCTACTACCTTCCCCAAGTTATTCTTGTCTCTCCCTTGTTGACGTCCTCACTAAATCGTTCATTATTTTAATGGGATACCTTTGGAAGGCCAACCATCACAATGGTTCATTTCCACTTCCAATTTTTTTGAAAAACAAAAAACAAAATAAAAAACGACATGTTTACAAAATTTACAAAAGGTAAAGCAACTAGGTTCTTATTACAAATTTTGGCAAGGATCCAATTCGGATCACGCCTCCACATTTGCAGGATTTTGGTCCCCAAAATATTCAACTTCCTTCAATATTTTTTTTCTCTGCATTCATGTGCCTACTTCCTCTCCTTCCATTAAGAAATATTTGGAAAATCTCCAAGAAAGGGTGCCTCCATCGCATGATGGAAGATAAGAGTTGAATATGGGCTTCCTTTGGCATAATCCCATTGTCCATCTCATGGATAGAGATGAAATTTACTGTTGTAATAGGTCGTTGAACAACAACTGCTCCTAGATCACACCTCCCCAATGAAGAAATTTTTGACCTCCAAAAGTATGGAATTATTCAGAAATGAAGTGAGGATAATTTCGCTTCACTTGTCCAGTATCATCCATCCTTCTTGCCAGGATAACGAACACTTAACTCATCACAACCATAATGAATACTGAATCAACATTGTTGACCAAGTTAACCATTCCATTAAATTCACAAACTCCGCCATTCATTGCTGCAACTACTAACCATACTCCACTAATTAGTAATAAACTAAACAACAAGACTGAATATACAGATGTGAAAATCACTGACCCATCAACACATTTGTCCTTCTTAAGATGAACAACATCAACCAAAGGACCTGTTTTACTTCCAATCGTAGGATGTAAATCTTGATCTTGGATACTAGCATTAACTAACATTTTCACATGCCCGATAGTGATAGCTGTCATATTAGTCTCCATCTCATGAACTCTCACAATGAACTCAATCCCATCATTGAAAAGATGATGCTTGTTCTGTTTCTTGTAGAAAATGGCTTTTTTTTCATATAAGTATGGACTTCCCAAAACCATCCTGCAAATGTCAATTGGAACCACATTTAACTCTACTTCATCAATGAAACTGGATGTGATCGCAAACTGTAACTTGCATTTCTTAGTTACATGTACTTGAGCATTATCAAAAATCCAACCCAAAGGATACGGTCTCGAATGAGGCCTAGTTTCCAACCCCAAATTCTAAACAACTTACTCTAGAATAAGATTTACTTGTGATCCACTATCAACAAGTGTATCAATCTTAGTGTGCTTTGAGATAAATTGTAAATGAAATATGCCATTTCTTCCTTCCATTAGGAATTGCATCAGCCTTTGCAGAAAAAGTACGTGAAATGAGACTTGCAACTAAAGATTTACCTTTGATTCCCATAGCTGTAACTATAGTTTCATCCTCAGAATGTGATCCAAGATCCTGAACTATGGTCATGGTCTTCTCTTTACCCTTCCTAGGATGAGCCCACTTTGGTTTCAATTCTGGATGCAACTTCCAACAATGTTTCTCATCATGTCTTTTCTTCTCGCAGTGATAACATGTAGGATTCTTCTCTTCATCCTCCTTCACTGTAGTTGTATTCTTACTCTTCCCTTTTACCTTTGACTTCCCCTTGAATTCATGTATCTCCTCTGATACATCCTCAACAACATGTTTTCCTTTGTTGGCTTCAAGATGAGTAGCTTGTATTGATACTTCGTCAATATTAGTAGGATTAAACATTAATATAGTATGATGAAGATATGGATGCATACCACCAATATACTTTAGAAAAGTCTCAGGAGTATGTAATGGAATTCCCAAAGATAATGCCTTCCTCTTAAATTGTTTTGTATAAGCTTGAATTTTTTTCCCTTTTCCTTGCATTAGAGGTTGCCAAGCAATCATTGATGTTTGCATATAATCTAATGGATAAAATTGCTTTCTTAATGCAACGCTATATTCAATCTAGGGAGAAATGATTTTACCCTGTTGAATAAGATCAACTTGTGTCCGACTCTCCCACCATATCAACACTGTGCCGCTTAGGTGAAAAATAGCCAAGTGTATATTTGAAGTATCCTTTATGATTTTCTGTACCCAATAATACACTTCAATCTGTGTGACCCAATTATCCAATTTCTCTACATTCAACTATCCATCATAAGTAGGCAAATCAAACTTTACATCTAGCTTTAACAAAGACAAATCATGAGAATGAGAAGACTTCTTAGAACGCTTCTTCCTCTTATGAGAAGAATGTTCACTTTCATTGGAAGAATATGATGATGATGATGATGATGGGGACGAAGGAGGCTCTGGAGCTTCTTCACCTTCTCCTTTAACTGCTTCAATTTTTATCGATGTACTTTCTCCCTTGGCCTTCTTTCGATCCTCATACATTTCTTCCACCATAGCCTTCGTAAAATTAAATTCACTTTCTCCCTTGGCCTTCTTTCGATCCTCGTACATTTCTTCCACCATAGCCTTCGTAAAATTAAATTCCTCGAAGAAATCATCTTCAGATTCGTAAGGACCTAACCTTCTTAGCGAAGCCATCTCTCCTCTTCAAGTGAAGCTTCTTGAACCAATTTTAGGATTATAACTTGCAAGCTTCCCTTCACCTCACTTAGATTTGGACCTTGTAAGCATTCACTTGCAAATACATGTCAAAACCTTGCTTTGATACCAACTTGATCTGAAAATCCTTAGATGTAAAATTATTTCTTAAATACAAATAAACATCTGACCAGATTCGAAAAATGAAGATCGTCTTTGACTGTTTGCATATAGCATGTGAATGTCTTACTTATCCATAAACTTCCATAACACTGATGAATAACATGTGGAAATAAAATGATGAAATGAAGTAAAGTAAGATCAACAATAGTTCAAATGGAACATAAACAATTGGTTAACGAAGTTCAACCATCTTGGGGTATGTCTCCGGGTCCCTTTCAATCAGTGAGACCACTCTTTAATGATCAAATGCCAAAATTACAATAAATGGACTTACAAATACCAAGTTTTTGAAGTTACCCCTCAAGTTTGCTGCTCAATCCCAAAAACATAGGTTATTACTGAATTCCCGATGAAATTATGAGAAAAATGAGTATAAACTCAATTATGTTTCGAACAGGTGCTTAAAGACCCCTTTTTGCATGCATAATGAAACTCTGTTTCTCATACATTACAAATTAGACTAAGAATTTTCATACATAGTACTTTTACACAAAATAGACATCACCATCAGATTCCTCTATAAATTCTGATAAAAATGAGTATAAACACTCAATACTTCCCTCAAATAACTCAATAACAGGTAAAATGAGGCAAGACAAAATTATGAACACCTCTTGCTCGCAAAACGAGGCAATCTTGTAACACACCCACTACGGGGCATAAAACAAATTTTGTTCTCCTAAAATAATCAAATCCTCCATCCATGGTCTCTAATTTGGAAATGAGGGCCTAGCCCCTTTTTCTTTGGCGACCATCGCATATAACCATGGGCTGTGACCAAACGCCAAGGCCACAGGCACCTATTTTGGCGCTTCAAAACTTCGGGCTTCGAGAGTTTTTGATTCAACACACGCCAATTCCTCTGAACTCCAAAGTGGCAAAGTTCCGAAATGGCACGAAGGGATCAGCGGTCCCTACTCTCCCTCAAGATCAACGACCCTCCATGACTTCGGGCCTCTGGGCTTCAACGGAATTCGAAGCACCTCCTTGCAAAACCTCTGGAGTGTTATTACATGTTTCTGTAGGGGGGATGTTTTTCCCTTGGTTTTTTCCTCTAGGTGAAAAAAGTAGAACAAAGGGGCTAAAAACCCACTAAATGGTGCTTATCCTAAGTCTGTTGGGGTCAATGTGACCATTTGGCATGCTATGCTAAGAGGCAGGTAGATCTGGGCGGATGAGATCTGAGTGCTCTAGATCAACGATCATTGATCATATCGGGGCTCAAACATGCACAAACAATAAAAAGTGTAGGGCAGGCCATGTTTGAAACCATGGTTTTGTGGAGATGCTACGTGTTAGCCAAAGACACACATCGGGCCCAAAAGTGGTGAAAAATCAAACCACTTTTAGCAACCCTGATATGCGCATGTGCGTGTAAGGCCCTATCTCAGTTCGACAAGTGGCCGCTCTGTCCCATCGACAACTGTCCCCCACTCCATCTCTCTCCTCTGTCTGTCACATCCTCTTCTCCCCTATAACTTTCACTCCCTCACACCTGTCCTCCACTCACTGTCCCACCTGTCGCATCTCCCCTTCTCATCTCCCGCCATCTGTGCCACCTCGCTCCACATCACCTCCATCCCATTACACCTCAGCTCCCGCTTGTGTGGCCCCCATGCTATCCTCAGTTTCCTCTTCCCATCCACATTTTCCACCTGGCCATCTCCACGTCCGCTATTCCATGCCGAGCGCGCAAATCGCATCGTCGGTTTCCACGTCTACTGTCAGAACTCCTCGCGAGCATCCAACTTAGATCGAGATGGCAGAATGCAGAGGCCGCCAAATTCCACAGGTGCAGTGCCGACTCGGGCCTTCTCGATCCTGATGAAGTAGTTATTGAAGTTAGTTGGTGGTGGTTGAACATCATTTCCACCATAAATGGAAAGCCCGAGAAAGGATTGTCAGCAAGTCGGCTCAGTTGTAGAACCTTCCCGAAGCACGATTGTGTCTGACAAGAGCTCGCTTCTGACAGGAGACTGCATGCACATTCTGTCAGGAAGCATGCAGATGTAATTCCTTCAATGTAGAGACTCGAGCACGCTTATGTAGTTTTGCTCTAAGTATATAGGAGTCTTCCTCATATTTTTTTAAGGTTGATGGTTGAGCGAGGCTCCCGTATTGTAAAGTTTTAATGAAACTCTAGTTCTTCTGGTTATGTATCTGTATTTCAGAATTCTTGTTTAATGTAAGTCAACTTCTTTTCATATCTCTGTGAATGACTGTGTTAGAACACTCGGGCATGGAGGATCTAGTCGAGGGTAGTTGTGTTCTTGTGATGTAGGTTTGATCATAATGACATTGCGACCAATTTTAATCAGTTTCTATTGCGTCTTTTCCCTCCAATGCTAAATGAATCGGGTATGGATGATCCAGTCAGGTTGTTGTCATTGAATTGTGATGTATGTTTGATTTTAGTTCAGTGATAATTTCATGTAGTCCCCTGAATCTCTGAACCAAGAGGATCTTTCCTTCTGAGTTTTTCCTCCTTAGGCTGCTGGAAGACAGGATGTCCATAGCAGACCTCTTAATTTTCCTCAAGTTCTCCCCCCTACTCACCCTTATAACAACTTACTGACTAAAGTTAGATTGAGACCTCACTTGCCTGTGCATTCCAGCCCAATTTTATGAGTTAAAGCGATATAATATTGATATTGCATCCATTAGACCACCCTTTAAAACTATTCACTGTGACATACAGACTGATGGGTATTGGGCTTACCTTTGCAACAATCAAGAGGTGACTTCCAGTGCTAACATTTCTGGCATCATTGCTGGGGACGAATTGAAAATTTTCCCTGGAATTGAACGACAAAGATTACTGGTTCTGAAGGTGCATCAGGACTTAGTACATCAAAGGTTGCAACTGTGCACCTGGTGACTCCACTGTGGTGATTCCATTGAGATGACTCCATTGTTTCTGTTGTGGCTTCTTGGGGCAGACACACGAGGTCTACTCCACAAATGCCTTTAGTGACACCTGAAGCTGATCCATAGAAAATTATCATAAGACAAAGTACCCTTCAGGAGGGCACTTCTATTGCTGAACCAGGTGATTCTGGCAATTTTCATTATTCTCCTATAGCAATTCCAGTAGTTGTTTCTCATTTTCCTATTACACCATCTGCTGGAGCTTCTAGAAGTTTAAATTTTGGGAGTGTTCCTGATGATTTACCCTCTCCCAGTTTCACTACTCCTCCTCCTGTTAAAGCTATTGGTTTTGCAGAGAGGGAAACCTCTTTTCCCTCGAGCCCTGAGGCCTTTTCTCCATATCCTCAGTTGTTTCCCTTTTTTCCCAGAAGCACACCCCCAATCTCCCCTGTCTGAACTCCATCCCCTCCTGGTTCTCCTTTTGTTCACACTCCAATGGCATGAGCTAATCCCCCCAGAAATAGAATGGATGCTATAGTAGCTGCCAGATATGCCCCCCTCAATTTTCCTTAGCCTCTTAATGCCCTCCCAGCCGGTGGCTACCTTAAGCAGCTGCGTAAGTTCACGGGGGAGGGAGATATCTCTGCAAAGGAGCACCTTGCAACTTTTTATAGTTATGCTGATTATTATGTCATAGTAAATGAAGATGTGTGGATGAGGATTTTTGTCCATAGTCTTGATGGAGAAGCCAAAAGGTGGTTTAGGGCCCTGACCCCTGGATCCATTGATGGGATTGAGGCTTTAGATGATATCTTCTTGAGACAATGGGGGGATAAAAAATACTTCATGTATTATATCACAGAGTTTAGGTCCCTAAAAAGAAAAGAGGGAGAGTCTGTCTCTGACTTCTCCAAAAGATTCAACAAAATGTACAATAAGATCCCTGCTGAGATAAATCCTATAGATGCCTCTGCCAAAATCACATATGCTAGTGATTTTTACCCTGAATTTTGCCTCCTATTAAGAGAGAGAAGAGCTACCTCCTTGGCTCACATGCAAGATGTATCCCTGGAAGTAGAGTCTAATATATTGGTAGTTGACCGACTCAGGAATAAGGCCGATAGATACATAGGAAGAGGAAGATTTGAATCCTCAACCTCCAGTTCCTGTCCCCCCCCTCAAATGGATGAAGTAACCAAGTTACTAAAATCACTTTCAGCTAGAATGGAAAGGTTGGAATTAGAAGGGAAGCAGACATACAAAAATCCTCAAAATGTTGATAATAGAGGCAACTTCAGGAGGTCAAATAACAATGTTCCTCAGATTATGCAAAGAGAACCTCAGAACAGAGATAGGAATGATCATAAAATAAAGACCCCTCTTCAAAACAACCTTGTTACAGATGAGGGTGGAGGGGAAGAAGACTGCGATCCATAAATTCACTGTCTTGAAGACACATACTCTTCTCCTCACTTAACTCAATCAACATACAAAGAGTCCCTTATGGAAAACCAATTAAACGAGCTGAGCAAGGGGGATAAGGCCAGTGACAAACCAAATAGATACAACCTTAGGTCCAAAAAGAAAGGAGAGAAGTCTGACATCCTTGATCAGCCTTCCAGAGTAGATAAGCCTACCAAAGATGCAACAAACAACAACAAAGAAAAGAAAACTTAGAATCCCTCGTCAATAGCTAAAGACCCTATCCCAAAGGTGAGAGAAGTTCTGAAGCCCCCCTCCTCTTTCAACTTTAAGCATGAAATTCATAAAATCCGAATCCATGTTCCCCTCTCAAAAATGGTTAAGCACAAAGACTTGAAGAAATCCCTCTCTAAGCTGTTACAGTCTGAGCCATCTTGCCATTCCACAGACTTAGTAAACCTCCAAGATGAAAAACCAACAATTATCTTAGGTCCCATGGTAGAAGATAGAGATGATTCATCCACTCCCTTATATACATCACTAAACATAGATGATAAGGTGTTGCATAACTGCTTGATGGACTCAGGGGCATCTCATAATCTCATGCCCAAAAATGTCATGGAAGAACTTGGACTAGAAATCACAAAAGCTTATCATGATTTGTAATCTTTTGATTCGAGGAGGGTGCAATGTCTTGGGGTCATCAAAGATCTGGTCGTGACCTTGTTTCATCTGCCCATGAAAAGTGTGGTCATGGACATCGTGGTGGCTGATGTTCCCCCAAAGTTTGGCATGTTATTGTCAAGATCTTGGATAAAAAGGCTTGGGGGAACATTGCAGATGGACCTCACATATGCTACTAGTCCTCTCTTTTGGGGGGAGCATAGAAGACTGTACAGAGAAGCTCAAATGGCCTATGTTATTAGTGATGAAGAAGACCCCACCAATCATCCTATCTTTTCCCTTGATACTAATTTGGGATCCAACTTATTGCAACTCACTAATTTCCCTAAACCTCCTCTTGAAATAAGAAAACAGTCCCTTAATATCTGTGAAGATTCTCCTCTGATTACCTCTGTTTGGAAAATGCTCTTTGATGGAGCCTCTTCTAGGGAAGGTGTTGGTGTTGGGGTGGTCCTAGTTTCACCTGTTCGAGAAATTATATCTCTATCATACAAGTTAGAATTTGAAGCTACCAATAATGTGGCAGAGTATGAAGCTCTTGTTTTTGGTTTGAGGGATGCAAAATATATGGGGATTGAAGAGATATAAGTGTTTGGAGATGCTGAGTTGATTGTCCAACAGATCAAAAATATTTATCAGGCCAAACACCCTCGGCTCAGAAGTTACAGAAATGAAGTATGGAATCTCATTGACAGTTTTTTCTCGGCTTTCAACATTTCATTTACTCCTAGAGGAGAGAATGTCATGGCTGACTCTTTGGCTGTTTCAACAAGCAATTTTAGAGTTCTTCTGCCACCCAAGCTCAGGTATGATATATAAGTAAAATACATGCCCTCTATACCTAAAAATGTCAATCATTGGAAGGTGTTTGAGGATGATCTTGAAATCAAAAGATTCCTGGAAACTGTGGATGAGTTTTCTGCATTACACATCGATCAAGATCCGGGTTCTGACATAGATCCTCATGCTGATGTTTCTCTGAACAAGATTGTTGATCATCATATTATTCAGCTTCCCAACAATCACATCCCAAAAGGACTGGTCCCTCTGGAAAGGTTATTTGACATAAATGATGTGGCATTAAAGGGTAAAATCTCTAATGATGATGCTGATGTAGCTGAGTGAAATATTGGCACAAAGAGAAATCCAAAATTTGTCAAGTTGTCTAAAAACTTGTCAAAGGAGCAGAGGGCCGAGTATACTGAGATATTAAAATAATTTTTCGATGTGTTTACCTGGACCTATGAAGACCTCATAACATATGACATCGACGTTATTGAGCATAAGATTCCACTGAAGGAAGATACCAAACCATTTAGGCAGAAATTAAGACAGATAAATCCTATGCTGCTACCTATTATGGAAAGGGAGGTAAAGAAGCTGATAGATGCCCAAATTATTGTCCCTTTGAGATATTTTGAAGGGTGGCCAACCTGGTCCTGGTGAGGAAAAGAGTGGAGAGATCAGACTGTGCGTTGATTTCAGAAATCTAAACATAAGCTCCAAGAAGGATAATTACCCTTTGCCAAAGATGGAACACATATTGCAGAGGGTAACAGGTGCATCCGGGATTTCCATGATTGATGGATTTTCTGATTACAATCAAATATCTGTTCTGCCTGAAGATAGAGAAAAGACAACCTTCACCACTCCCTGGGGTACATTCATGTATGCCAAAATGCCCTTTGGATTGATGAACGCAGGAGCAACCTTTCAGCAAGCCATGGACATAGATTTCATAGGGGAAAGGGATAAATTTGTGGTAATCTATTTGGATGAAATTACAGTTTTCTCTAAGTCTGATAAAGAACATTGTGAACATTTGAAAAGGGTCTTCTTAAAGTGCAGGAAATTTGGCCTTTCCTTAAATCCCAAGAAGTCATTGTTTTCCATGAAAGAGGGAAAGTTGTTGGGACACATAGTATCAGCTGAGGGGGTCAAGATTGATTCAATCAGGGAGGAAGCTATTCAAACCTTGTCACTTCCTAGATCCAAGAAGGAAGTCCAATATTTCCTTGGCAATATCAATTTTCTGAGAAGGTTATTTTCAAATTTCGCTGAATTGGTGAAGTATATCATAGCCATGCTCAGGAAGGGGAATGAAGTAAAATGGATTACTGAGTCCAGAAATTATTTCGACAAAATCAAGAAGGCCTTGACTGAGGCACCTGTGCTTATCAGTCCAGATTATCTATGTCCTTCATTCAAATGTTATTGCATATGTCCCTTCAGCTGCTGGGAAGGACATTCTCATTCAGCCTGACATATATAGAAGAAGGAGTAAGTGGATTGCCAAAATCCTTGAATTTGAGCTGGAAATAAAGCCCACCAAACTAATTAAAGGCCAAGGTTTAGCCAAGCTGTTGGCTGAATCTAATTGTAAATCTTTGGAGGTTAACTTCATCAACACTTGCTCAGAGAATATGTAGGCTAAAGTGCCTGATAAAATCCCTTAGGATGACCCTCCATTGGCAGAATGCACCTGGTATAAAGACATTATATATTTTCTACAAGAGTTACGACCTCCAGATGGAATGGGGAAGAGCAAGGCGAGAGCTTTAAAGTTTGAATCAATCAGATATTGCCTTATTGACCAAGTCTTGTACTGGAAAGACCCTTTAGGTGTGCTTCTGAGATTTTAGACCCACAAGAGGCCCAAAAGATTATGTTTGATTTTCATGACAGCCTGTGTCAGGGACATCATTTTTGGAGAACCACAGCCTATAAAATTCTCAGGGCTGGGTACTTTTGGCCTACTCTATTCCCTGATGTCTATGCAAAAGTTAGAGCTTGCATCAAATGTTAGAAATTCTCTGGGAAGCAGCAGCTCAAGTCTTTTCCATTGAAGCCTGTGGTAGCTTCAGGACCCTTTCAGCAGTGGGGTCTAGACTTCATTGGGGAAATTCATCCTGCTTCAAGTCGTCAACACAGGTGGATCTTAACTGCAACATACTATTTCACCAAGTGGATAGAAGTTATTCCCACAAGGAGTGATTCTCACAAAGTGATCATTGGTTTTCTTGAAGATATTATGGCAAGGTTTGGTTGTCCGAACATGATCATCACTGCTAATGCTTCATCCTTCAAGTCCGAGCCATTGATTAAATTCTGTGAGCATTTCGGGATTTCATTGATCCACTCTACCCCCTACTACCCTCAAGGCAATGGATTAGTAGAGTCCTTTAACAAAAGCCTGATAAAGATCATCAAAAGACTGGTAGAGGACAATAAGAAAGCATGGGATTCAAATCTAAAATTTGTTTTGTGGGCCGATCGAGTGACAACAAAAAGGTCCCTGGGTATCTCTCCTTTCCAACTTGTATATGGGACTGAAGCAGTTTTTCCTTCCCATCTCGCCCTACCTGTGGAATTTTTTTTTCAGGACTACCAAGGAGAACTTGATGATATGATCAGAAGAATTCATCAACTGGTAGAAGTCCAACAGACTAGAGAGCAGGTGATGGACAAAACGCATGACCGTCAGTAGAAGATCAAGCAATCTTTTGACAAGAAGAGAAGAAAATAATATTTCGATCTGGGAGATCTAGTACTTAAGTGGGATGCTCCCAGACAGGATAGAGGCAAACATGGCAAATTCAAATCCCTTTGGATCGGCCCCTTCAAGATTTCTGAAGAATTTCCTAACAACACTTACAGGTTGCAGGACGTGGAGGGCGATGAAGTTTTTGGTGGCCATGTAAATGGGAATTTTATGAAGAAGTCCTTTATTTGAGCCATAAGTGGCTCCCATGTCTTTGTAAATATTGTTTTTCTTTTTCGTTTCCAGTTTTATGGGTGACTCCACAACCCAACATAAAGCAACTGGAGATGCAAAGGAGATCTTAGAGCCTCATAGGGAGGAATCTATTCCCCCATGGAGTCTAATTTTATCACATGTTTCTGTAGGGGGGATGCTTTTCCCTTGGTATTGGCCTCTAGGTGACAAAAGGCGAAGAAAGGGGCTAAAAACCCACTAAATGGTGCTTATCCTAAGTCTGTCGGGGTCGATGTGACTGTTTGTCACATTGTGCTAAGAGGCACGTAGATCTGGGTGGCTGATATCTGAGCGCTCCAAATCAACGGTCGTTGATCATATCGGGGCCCCAACATGCGTGGACGATAAAAAGTGTAGGGCAGGCTGGGTTTGAAACCATGGATTTGTGGAGATGCTACATGTCAGCCAGAGACACACATCGGGCCCAAAAGAGGTGAAGAATCAAACCACTTTTCCCAGCCCTGATATGCGCATGTGCATATAAGGCCCTATCTCGGGTCGATAAGTGGCCGCTCTATTCCATCAGAAGCTGTCCCCCACTCCATCTCTCTCCTCTGTCCGTCACATCCCCCGCTCCCCTATAACTTTCGCTGCCTCACACCTTTCCTCC
>JASDQU010102854.1:10902-25712 GCA_032191745.1 Picea mariana | reverse complement strand
TACCTCCTCTCCTTCCATTAAGAAATATTTGGAAAATCTCCAAGAAAGGGTGCCTCCACCACATGATGGAAGATAAGAGTTGAATATGGGCTTCCTTTGGCATAATCCCATTGTCCATCTCATGGATAGAGATGAAATTTACTGTTGTAATAGGTCATTGAACAACAACTGCTCCTTGGGATGCAAGTGAAAGAAAATCCTCTTTCCCCTTGACTTTGACTCTCCAAGATTTCTTCTTGGTTGTTTGGTTCTTGCGATGGAGTTTCGAGTGAAGCCTCCAACATTTGGCATCCCAATGTCTAGTGAATCTGCAATATTTGTAATAGTTCCTGCATGGGATGCTTGGCTTTCTAAAGTGCCAATAATTGCTAGCATTATGACCCTTTTTCTTGCAACAGAAACAAACCAAATATATTATGTCATACCTTTTTGGTTTGTGATGGTGCTTTCTAACCTAGTTGCTTGGTCCCCCAATAGTTAGAGTAGATATATATAGCGAAATCATCTCTTTGTTTCCCTCTTCCAAGCCTCTACAAGTAGATTTGAGTGGCTTGGTACACACTCCTTTTCCAACTATCTTTTCCTCCATGGGAATGGATTCCATAGTGGCAATGGAAGGTTCTTGCTTGGTCTCTTGGAAAGTTGCTTCTATCTCCTTCAAGGCCTCTTCCTTCACTACCAAGTCCTGGTATAGATGAGTAGTCACTTCGGTGAACCTCTCCTCTTTCCAATTATCCAACTGAGTGAATTTCTCCCCTAATTGCAAGAGTTACAATCTACTATTGTCTAATTCTTCCCTCATGGCAATGAAGGAGTTCTGGCATTTGGAAATTTATTTTTCCAACGCATCCTCTTTCTGTCTCCAACACCAACTTTCCTCTTGAATTTTCCTATTGAGGTCTCTCAACTCTTCTAGTTTCTCCTCCTTCAAGGATTTTACCAAGGATGTTGCTTCAAGGTCTCTGAAAAACCCGATTTAATACCGTATGAACAATAAATAGTGGGCCTATGTATATTTGTTTCGTCAACATCGATGATTCAAAAATCTTTATATGTAAAATTATTTCTTAAATACGCATAAACATCTGACCAGATTTGAAAAATGAAGATCGTCTTTGACTATTTGCAAATAACATGTGAATGTCTTACTTATCCATAAAATTCCATAACAATGATGAATAACTTGCGAAAATAAAATGCTGAAATGAAGTAAATTAAGATACACAACAATTCAAATGGCACATAGACAATTTGTTAAAGGAGTTCACCCATGTTGGGCTACGTCTCTGGGTCCCTTTTCACAATGAGACCATTCTTTAATGCTCAAATGCCCAAATTACAATAAATGGAATTACAAATACCAAGTTTTTGAAGTCACCCTTCAAGTCTGCTGCTCAATCCCAAAAACAAAGGTCATTACTGAGTTCCTTACAAAATACTGAGAAAAACGAGTATAAACTCGACTATTTTTTGAACATGTGTTTAAAGACCCCTTTTTGCACACACAATGAGACTGTGTCTCATACATGACAAATTGGACTAAGAATTTTCATACATAGAAATTTTACACAAAATAGACTTCACCATCAGATTCCTCTAGAAATTTTGAGAAAAATGAGTATAAACACTATATTTCCCTCAAAGAACTCAATAGCATACAAAACGAGGAAAACTCAAACTATGAACACCTCTTGAACGAAAAACGAGGCAATATGCAATTGGAACAAACTCTTATGGCACACATTCCAATCCTAGCATGAAAATACATGGTTTGTACACTGTCTAGAGCTAGGTTTAAATACGCATGGGCATCCTAACCGTGGCCCTATATACTAAGGCTGCTTTGTTACAATTTAAATAATATATTATTTACTTGTTATAACAAGCATAACTTATGAAGTATTGGTAGGAGAATATTTTTTAAGTCGTTGGAATATTCCAGAGGCTATGTGTTTGATTCCCATGGGGAACCAATTTTATTCTCCCTTAGCCATTATTGGCCAATCAGAGAGTGCCACATGTTACTCTCTGGTTGGTCCACCTGTTTGCACAGTAAACACTCTACTATGTCACTGCCAAATCATTACCACATCAACATATGGATGCTGACTATACCTGCCACATGTATCCTTCCAAGTCATTGTACAGATGCCACATCATCCATATAGATGACAAGTGGCACATTTGTATTGGTCCACATGGGTGGTTGAAAACACCAAAAAAGAGTGACACGTGGAAGACTCTTGTGCTTCCATGTCATCCTACTAATGTCAACATGACATCATCCTATCAATTTACGACATGTACGAACAAACCATGTGGAAGCCTCTGGGCCTGCCACATGGCACCCCCACTTTGACTTTTTCCCTCGTTTGACCAAACTTTAATTGACCATAACTTCTTCATACGAACTCCGTTTGAGATTATTTTTGTGTGGTTAGAAAGATATCGATGAGCTCTACACAATGGAGTCATTTTAGTTAGCATGTGAGAAGATCAATTTTTGATCATTTTTGGATCCTCCTAGATCTCTTTGAGCGTTATGGATCCTCCTAGATCACACCTCCCCACTGAAGAATTTTTTTACCTCCAAAAGTATGGAATTATTCAGAAATGAAGTGAGGATAATTTCGCCTCACTTGTCCAGTATCATCCATCCTTCTTGCCAGGATAACGAACACCTAACTTATCACAACCATAATGAAGACTGAATCAACATTGTTGACCAAGTTAACCATTCCATTAAATTCACAAACTCCACCATTCATTGCTGCAACTACTAACCATACTCCATTAATTAGTAATAAACTGAACAACAAGACTGAATATACAGATGTAAAAAACACTGAACCATCAACACATTTGTCCTTCTTAACATGAACAACATCAACCAAAGGACCTATTTTAATTCCAATCGTAGGATGTAAATCTTGATCTTGGATACTAGCATTAACTAACATTTTCACATGCCCGATAGTGACAACTATCATATTAGTCTCCATCTCATGAACTCTCACAATGAACTCAATCCTATCATTGAAAAAATGATGCTTGTTTTGTTCCTTATAGAAAATGGCTTTCTTGTCATATAAGTATGGACTTCCCAAAACCATCCTGCAAATGTAAATTGGAACCACATTTAACTCTACTTCATCAATGAAACTGGATGTGATCGCAAACTGTAACTTGCATTTCTTAGTTACATGTACTTGAGCATTATCAAAAATCCAACCCAAAGGATACGGTCTCGAATGAGGCTTGGTTTCCAACCCCAAATTTTGAACAACTTGCTTTGGAATAAGATTTACTTGTGATCCATTATCAACAAGTGTATCAATCTTAGTGTGCTTTGAGATAAATCATAAATGAAATATGCCATTTCTTTCCTTCCATTATGAATTTCATTAGCCTTTGCAGAAAAAGTACGTGAAATGAGACTTGCAACTGAAGATTTACTTTTGATTCCCATAGCTGTAACTATAGTTTCATCCTCAGAATGTGATCCAAGATCCTGAACTATGGTTGTGGTCTTCTCTTTACCCTTCCTAGGATGAGCCCACTTTGGTTTCAATTATGGATGCAACTTCCAACAATGCTTCTCATCATGTCATTTCTTCTTGCAGTGATAACATGTAGGCTACTTCTCTTCATCCTTCTTCACTGTAGTTGTATTCTTACTCTTCCCTTTTACCTTTGACTTCCCCTTGAATTCATGTATCTCCTCTGATATATCCTCAACAACATGTTTTCCTTTGTTGGCTTCAATATGAGTAGCTTGTATTGATACTTCGTCAATATTAGTAGGATTAAACATTAATATAGTATGATGAAGATATGGATGTATACCACCAATATACTTTAGAAAAGTCTAAGGAGTATGTAATGGAATTCCCAAAGATAATGCCTTCCTCTTAAATTGTTTTGTATAAGCTTGAAATTTTTTCCCTTTTCCTTGCATTAGAGGTTGCCAAGCTATCATTGATGTTTGCATATAATCTAATGGATAAAATTTCTTTCTTAATGCAACGATATATTCAATCTAGGAAGAAATGATTTTACCTTGTTGAATAAGATCAACTTGTGTCTGACTCTCCCACCATATCAACACTGTGCTGCTTAGGCGAAAAATAGCCAACTGTATATTTGAAGTATCCTTTATGATTTCCTGTACCCAATAATACACTTCAATCTGTGTGACCCAATTATCCAACTTCTCTACATTCAACTATTCATCATAAGTAGGCAAATCAAACTTTACATCTAGCTTTAACAAAGACAAATCATGAGAATGAGAAGACTTCTTAGAACACTTCTTCCTCCTATGAGAAGAATGTTCACTTTCATTGGAAGAATATGACGACGATGATGATGATGATGATGATGGGGACGAAGGAGGCTCTGGAGCTTCTTCACCTTCTTCTTCTCCTTCTCCTTTAACTTCTTCAATTTTTATCGATGTACTTTCTCCCTTGGCCTTCTTTCGATCCTCGTACATTTCTTCCACCATAGCCTTCATAAAATTAAATTCCTCAAAGAAATCATCTTCAAATTCATAGGGACCTAACCTTCTTGGTGAAGCCATATCTCCTCTTCGAGTGAAGCTTCTTGAACCAATTTCAGGATTATAACTTGCAAGCTTCCCTTCACCTCACTTAGATTTGGACCTCGTAAGCATTAAATTGCAAATACATGTCAAAACCTTGCTTTGATACCAAATTGATCTTAAAATCCTTAGATGTAAAATTATTTCTTAAATACAAATAAACATCCGACTAGATTCAAAAAATGAAGATCGTCTTTGAATGTTTTCATATAGCATATGAATGTCTTACTTATCCATAAAATTCCATAACACTGATGAATAACATGTGGAAATAAAATGATGAAATGAAGTAAAGTAAGATCAACAACAGTTCAAATGGAACATAAACAATTGGTTAATGAAGTTCAACCATCTTGGGGTATGTCTCCGGGTCCCTTTCAATTAGCGAGACCACTCTTTAATGATCAAATGCCAAAATTACAATAAATGGACTTACAAATACCAAGTTTTTGAAGTTACCACTCGAGTTTGCTGCTCAATCCCAAAAACATAGGTTATTACTGAATTCCTGATGAAATTATGAGAAAAATGAGTATAAACTCAATTATGTTCCGAACAGGTGCTTAAAGACCCCTTTTTGCACGCATAATGAAACTATGTTTCTCATACATTACAAATTAGACTATGAATTTTCATACATAACACTTTTACACAAAATAGACATCACCATCAGATTCCTCTATAAATTCTGATAAAAATGAGTATAAACACTCGATACTTCCCTCAAATAACTCAATAGCACGTAAAACGAGGAAAGACAAAACTATGAACACCTCTTACTCACAAAACGAGGCAATCTTGTAACACACCCATGACGGGGCATAAAAAAAATTTCGTTCTCCTAAAATAATCAAATCCTCCATCCATGGTCTCTAATTTGGAAATAAGGGCCTAGCCCCTTTTTCTTTGGCGACCATCGCATATGACCACGGGCTGTGACCAAACGCCAAGGCCACAGGCACCTATTCCGACGCTTCAAAAATTCGGGCTTCGAGAGTTTTTGATTCAACACACGCCAATTCCTCTTAACTCCAAAGTGGCAAAGTTCCGAATTGGCATGAAGGGATCAACGGTTCCTACTCTCCCTTAAGATCAATGATCCTCCATGACTTCGGGCCTCCGCGCTTTAGCGGAATTCGAAGCACCTCCTTGCAAAATCTCCAGAGTGTTATCACATGTTTCTATAGGGGGGATGTTTTTCCCTTGGTTTTGGCCTCTAGGTGACAAAAGTTGAATAAAGGGGCTAAAAACCCACTAAATGGTGCTTATCCTAAGTCTGTCGGGGTCAATGTGACCATTTGGCGCGCTGTGCTATGAGGCGCGTAGATCTGGGCTGATGAGATCTGAGTGCTCCAGATCAACAATCATTGATCATATCAGGGCCCAAACATGCGTGGACGATAAAAAGTGTAGGGCGAGCTGTGTTTGAAACCATGGTTTTGTGGAGATGCTACGTGTCAGCCAAAGACACACATCGGGCCCAAAAGCGGTGAAGAATCAAACCACTTTTCACAACCCTGATATGTGCATGTGCGTATAAGGCCCTATCTCAGGTCGACAAGTCGTCGCTCTGTCCCGTCGACAGCTGTCCCCCACTCCATCTCTCTCCTCTGTCTATCACATCCCCCTCTCCCCTATAACTTTCGCTCCCTCACACCTGTCCTCCACTCACTGTCCCACCTGTTGCATCTTCCCTACTCATCTCCTGCCATCTGTGCCACCTCATTCCACATCACCTCCATCCCATTACACCTCAGCTCGTGCTTGTGTGCCCCCCATGCTATCCTCATTTTCCTCTTCCCATCCACGTTTTCCACCTGGCCATCTCCACGTCCGCTATTCCATGCTGAGCGCGCTAATCACATCATCGGTTACCACGTTCGCTGTAAGAACTCCTCGCGAGCATCCAACTTAGATCAAGATGGTAGAATGCAGAGGCTGCCAAATTCCACAAGTGCAGTGCCGACTTGGGCCTTATCGATCCCGATGAAGTAGTTATTGAAGTTAGTTGGTGGTGGTTGAACATCATTTCCACCATAAATGGAAATCCCGAGAAAGGACTGTCAACAAGTCGACTCAGTTGTAGAACCTTCCTGAAGCATGATTGTGTCTGAAAAGAGCTTTCTTCTGACAGGAGACTGCATGCACATTCTGCCAGGAAGCATGTAGATGTAATTCCTTCAATGCAAAGACTCGAGCACGCTTATGTAGTTTTTCTCTGAGTATATAGGAGTCTTCCTCATATTTTGTTAAGGTTGATGGTTGAGTGAGGCTCCTGTATTGTAAAGTTTTAATGAAACTTTGGTTCTTCTGGTTATGTATCTGTATTTGAGACTTCTTGTTTAATGTAAGTCAACTTCTTTTCATATCTCTGTGACCAGCTGTGTTAGAACACTCGGGCATGGAGGATCCATTTGAGGGTAGTTGTGTTTTTGTGATGTAGGTTTGATCATAATGACATTGCGACCAATTTTAATCAGTTTCTATTGCGTCTTTTCCCTCCAATGATAAATGAATCGGGTATGGATGATCCAGTCGGGTTGTTGTCATTAAATTGTGATGTATGTTTGATTTTAGTTCAGTGTTAATTTCATTTAGTCCCCTGAATCTTTGAACCAAGAGGATCTTTCCTTCTGAGTTTTTCCTCCTTAGGCTCCTGGAAGACTGGATGTCCATAGCAGACCTCTTTATTTTCCTCAAGTTCTTCCCCCTAATCACCCTTATTACAACTTACTGACTAAAGTTAGATTGAGACCTCACTTGCCTGTTCTTTCCAGCCCAATTTTATGAGTTAAAGTGATATAATATTGATACTGCATCCATTAGACCACCCTTTAAAACTATTCACTGTGACATACAGACTGATGGGTATTGGGATTACCTTTGCATCAATCAAGAGGTGACTTCTAGTGCTAACATTTTTGGCGTCGTTGCCAGGGAAGGATTGAAAATTTTCCCTGGGATTGAACGACAAAGCTTACTGGTTCTGAAGGTGCATCAGGACTTAGTACATCAAAGGTTGCAATTGTGCACCTAGCAACTCCACTGTGGTGATTCCATTGAGATGACTCCATTGTTTCAGCTGTGGCTTCCAGGGGCAGACACACGAGGTCTACTCCACAACTGCCTTTAGTGACACCTAAAGCTGATCCAGAGAAAATTATCAGAAGACAAAGTACCCTTCAGGAGGGCACTTCTACTGCTGAACCAGGTGATTCTGGTAATTTTCATTATTCTCCTATAGAAATTCCAGTAGTTGTTTCTCATTTTCCTATTACACTATCTGCTGGAGCTTCTAGAAGTTTAAATTTTGGGAGTGTTCTTGCTGATTTACCCTCTCCCTCGAGCCTTGAGGCCTTTTATCCAGATCCTCAGTTGTTTCCCTTTGTTCCCAGAAGCACACCCCCAATCTCCCATGTCCTAACTCCATCCCCTCCTAGTTCTCCTCCTGTTCACACTCCAATGGTAGGAGCTAATCCCCCCAGAAATAGAATGGATGCTATAGTAGATTCCAGATATGCCCCCCTCATTTTTTCTTAGCCTCTTAATGCCCTCCCAGCCAGTGGCTACCTTAAGCAGCTGCCTAAGTTCACAGGGGAGGGAGATATCACTGCAGAGGAACACCTTGCAACTTTTTATAGTTATGCTGATTACTATGTCATAGTAAATGAAGATGTGTGGATGAGGATTTTTGTCCACAGTCTTGATGGAGAAGCTAGAAAGTGGTTCAGGGCCCTGACCCCTGGATCCATTGAAGGGATTGAGGCTTTAGATGATATCTTCTTGAGACAATGGGGGGACAAAAAAGACTTCATGTATTATATAATAGAGTTTAGGTCCCTAAAGAGAAAAGAGGGAGATTCTGTCTCTGACTTCTCCAAAAGATTCAACAAAATGTACAATAAGATCCCTGTTGAGATAAATCCTATAGAGGCCTCTACCAAAATAACATATGCTAGTGCTTTTTACCCTGACTTCTGCCTCTTGTTAAGAGAGAGAAGAGCTACCTCCTTGGCTCACATGCAAGATGCAACCTTGGAAGTAGAGTCTAATATATTGGTAGTTAACTGACTCAGGATTAAGGTTGATAGAGACAGAGGAAGAGGAAGATTTGAATCCTCAACCTCCAGTTCCTCTGCCCCCCCCTCCCCCCTCAAATGGACGAAGTAACCAAGTTACTAAAATCACTTTCAGCTAGAATGGAAAGGTTGGAATTAGAAGGGAAGAAGACATACAAAAATCCTTAAAATGTTGATAACAGAGGAAAATTCAGGAGGTCGAATAAAAATGCTCCTCAGATTATGCAAAGAGAACCTCAGAACAGAGATAGAGATGATCATAAAATCCAGACCCCTCTTCAAAACAACCTTGTTACATATGAGGGTGGAGGGGAAGAAGACCACGATCTAGAAATTCACTGTCTTGAAGACACATCCTCTTCTCCTCACTTAACTCAATCAACATACAAAGAGTCCCTCATGGAAAACCAATTAAACAAGTTGAGCAAGGGGGATAAGGCCAGTGACAAAACAAATAGATACAACCTCAGGTCCAAAAAGAAAGGAGAGAAGTCTGACATCCTTGATCAGCCTTCCAGAGCAGATAAGCCTACCAAATATGCAACAAACAACAACAAAGAAAAGAAAACTCAGAATCCCTCACCAATAGATAAAGACCGTATCCCAAAGGTGAGAGAAGTTCTAAAGCCCCCCTCCTCTTTCAACTTTGAGCATGAAATTCAGAAAATACGAATCCATGTTCCCCTCTCAGAACTGGTTAAGCATGAAGACTTCAAGAAATCCCTCTCTAAGTTGTTATAGTCTGAGCCATCTTGCCATTCCATAGACTTAGTAAACCTCCAAGATGAAAAACCAACAGTTATCTTAGGTCCCATGGTAGAAGATAGAGATGATTCATCCCCTCCCTTCTATATATCGCTGAACATAGATGATAAGGTGTTTCATAACTGCTTGATGGACTTAGGGGCATCTCATAATTTCATGCCCAAAAATGTCATGGAAGAACTTGGACTAGAAATCACAAAAGATTATCATGATTTGTATTATTTTGATTTGAGGAGGGTGCAATGTCTTCGGGTCATCAAAGATAATGGTCGTGAACTTGTTTCATCTTCCCATGAAAAGTGTGGTCATGGATATCATGGTGGCTGATGTTCCCCCAAAGTTTGGAATGTTATTGTCAAGATCTTGGATAAAAAGGCTTGGGGGAACATTGCAGATGGACCTCACATATGATATTATTCTTGTGTTTGGGGGGGACCATAGAAGAGTGTACAAAGAAGCTTATCTAGCCTATATTATTAGTGATGAAGCAGACCCCACCAATCATCCTATATTTTCCATTGATACTGAATTGGGATCCAACTTATTGCAACTCACTAATTTCCCTGAACCTCCTCTTGAAATCAGAAAATAGTCCCTTAATCTCTGTGAAGATTCTCCTCTGATTACCTCTGTTTGGAAAATGTTCTTTGATGGAGCCTCTTCTAGGGAAGGTGCTGGTGCTGGGGTGGTACTTGTTTCACCTGTTCGAGAAATTATATCTCTGTCATACAAGTTATAATTTGAAGCTACCAATAATGTGGCAGAGTATGAAGCTCTTGTTTTTGGTTTGAGGGATGCAAAAGATATGGGGATTGAAGAGATATAAGTGTTTGGAGATGTTGAGTTGACAGTCCAACATATCAAAAATATTTATCAGGCCAAACACCCTCGGCTTAGAAGTTACAGAAATGAAGTATGGAACCTCATTGACAGTTTTTTCTCGGCTTTCAACATTTCATTTACTCCTAGAGGAGAGAATGCCATGGCTAACTCTTTGGTTGTTTCAACAAGCAATTTTAGAGTTCTTCTGCCACCCAAGATCAGGTATGATATAGAAGTAAAATACATGCCCTCTATACCTGACAATGTCAATCATTGGAAGGTGTTTGAGGATGATCTTGAAATCAAAAGATTCCTGGAAACTATGGATGAGTTTTCTGCATTACACATCGATCAAGATCCGGGTTCTGACATAGATCCTCATGCTGATGTTTTTCTGAACAATATTGTTGATCATCATATTTTTCAGCTGCCCAACAATCACATCCCAAAGGGACTGGTCCCTATGGAAAGGTTATTTGACATAAATGATGTGGCATTAAAGGGTAAAATCTCGAATGAGGATGCTGATGTAGCTGAGTGAGATATTGGCACATAGAGGAATCCAAAATTTGTCAAGTTGTCTAAAAACTTGTCAAAGGAGAAGAGGTCCGAGTATACTGAGCTATTAAAATAATTTGCTGATGTGTTTACCTGGACCTATGAAGACCTCATAACATATGACATCGACGTTATCGAGCATAAGATTCCACTGAAGGAAGATACCAAACCATTTAGGCAGAAATTAAGACAGATAAATCCTATGCTGCTGCCTATTATGTAAAGGGAGGTAAAGAAGCTGATGGATGCCCAAATTATTGTCCCTTTGAGATATTATGAAGGGTGGCCAACTTGGTCTCGGTGAGGAAAAGAGTGGAGAGATCATACTGTGTGTTGATTTCAGAAATCTGAACAGAAGCTCCAAGAAGGATAATTACCCTTTGCCAAAGATGGAACACATATTGCAGAGGGTAACAAGTGCATCCAGGATTTCCATGATTGATGGATTTTGTGATTACAATCAAATATTTGTTCTGCCTGAAGATAGAGAAAAGACAACCTTCACCACTCCCTGGGGTACATTCATGTATGCCAAAATTCCCTTTGGATTGATGAACGCAGGAGCAACCTTTCAACGAGCCATGGACATAGATTTCATAGGGGAAAGGGATAAATTTGTGGTAATCTATTTGGATGACATTACAATTTTCTCTAAGTCTGATAAAGAACATTGTGAACATTTGAAAAGGGTCTTCTTAAAATGCAGGAAATTTGGCCTTTCCTTAAATCCCAAGAAGTCATTGTTTGCCATGAAAGAGGGAAAGTTGTTGGGACACATAGTATAAGCTGAGGGGGTCAGGATTTATTCAATCAGGGTGGAATCTATTCAAACCTTGTCACTCCCCAGATCGAAGAAGGAAGTCCAATATTTCCTTGGCAATATCAATTTTCTAAGAAGGTTTGTTTCAATTTTTGTTGAATTGGTGAAGCATATCATAGCCATGCTTAGGAAAGGGAATGAAGTAAAATGGATTGCTAAGTTCATAAATTATTTCGACAAAATCAAGAAGGCCTTGATTGAGGCACCTGTGCTTATCAGTCTAGATTACTCCAAGGATTTTCTGATTTTTTCTTTTGCTTCTTTTGATACAGTGGCAACTATTTTATTGTAGAAAAAACGCTGAAGGGATGGAGCAGCTTATTTCATTTTTTAGCAGAGCACTAAGAGATGCAGAGGCAAAATATAACATCATGGAGAAACAAGCCTATGCATTGGTAAAAGTCCTCAAGTCTTTCAGAATCTATGTCCTTCATTCAAAGGTTATTGCATATGTCCCTTCAGTTGCTGTGAAGGACATTCTCATTCAACCTGACATAGGTGGAAGAAGGAGTAAGTGGATAGCCAAAATCCTTGAATTTGAGTTGGAAATAAAGCCCACCAAACTAATTAAAGGCCAAGGTTTAGCCAAGTTGTTGGCTGAATCTAATTGTAAATATTTGGAGGTTAACTTCATCAACACTTGCTCAGAGAATCTGCAAGCTAAAGTGCCTGATAAAAGCTCTCAGGACGACCCTCCATTGGCAGAATGCACCTGGTATAAAGACATTATATATTTTCTGCAAGAGTTACGACCTCCAGATGGAATGGGGAAGAGCAAGGCGAGAGATTTAAAGCTCGAAGCAATCATATATTGCCTTATTGACCAGGTATTGTACTGGAAAGACCCTTTAGGTGTGCTTCTGAGATTTTAGACCCACAGGAGGCCCAAAAGATTATGTTTGATTTTCATGATAGCATGTGTCCGGGACATCATTTCTGGAGAACCACGGCCTATAAAATTCTCAGGGATGGGTACTTTTGGCCTACTCTATTCCTTGATGTCTGTGCAAAAGTTATAGCTTGCATCAAATGTCAGAAATTCTCTAGAAAGCAGCAGCTCAAGTCTTTTCCATTGAAGCCTGTGGTAGCTTCAAGACCCTTTTAGCAGTGGGGTCTAGACTTCATTGAGGAAATTCATCCTGCTTCAAGTGGTCAACACAAGTGGATATTAACTGCAACATACTATTTCACCAAGTGAATAGAAGATATTCCCACAAGGAGTGCTTCTCACAAAGTGATCATTGATTTTCTTGAAGATATTATGGCAAGGTTTGGTTGTCCGAACATGATCATCACTGCTAATGCTTCATCCTTCAAGTCTGAGCCATTGATTAAATTCTATGAGCAGTTCGAGATTTCATTGATCCACTCTACCCCCTACTACCCTCAAGGCAATGGATTAGTAGAGTCCTTTAACAAAAGCTTGATAAATATCATCAAAAGACTGCTAGAGGACAACAAGAAAGCATGGGATTCAAATCTCAAATTTGCTTTGTGGGCCGATTGAGTGACAACAAAAAGGTCCCTGGGTATCTCTCCTTTCCAAATTGTATATGGGACTGAAGCAGTTTTTCCTTCCCAGCTCGCCCTACCCGTGGAAAAATTCTTTCAAGACTACCTAGGAGAACCTGATGATATGATCAAAAGAATTCATCAACTGGTAGAAGTCCAGCAGACTAGAGAGCAGGCGATGGACAGAGCGCATGACCGTCAATAGAAGATCAAGCAAGCTTTTGACAAGAAGAGAAGAAAATAATATTTCAAGCTGGGAGATCTAGTACTTAAGTGGGATGCTCCCAGACATGATAGAGGCAAACATGGAAAATTCAAAGCCCTTTGGATAGGTCCCTTCAATATTTCTGAAGAATTTCCTAACAACACTTATAGGTTGCAGGACTTGGAGGGCGATGAAGTTTTTGGTGGCCATGTAAATGGGAGTTTTATGAAGAAGTCCTTTATTTGAGCCATAACTGGCTCCCGTGTCTTTGTAAATATTGTTTTTCTTTTTCCTTTCCAGTGTTATGGGTGACTCCATAGCCCAACATAAGGGAACTGGAGCTACAAAGGAGATCTTAGAGCCTCACAAGGAGGAGTCTATCCCCCATGGAGCCTAATGTTATCACATGTTTCTGTAGGGGGGATGTTTTTCCCTTGGTTTTGGCCTCTAGGTGACAAAAGGCGAAGAAAGGGGCTAAAAACCCACTAAATGGTGCTTATCCTAAGTCTATCAGGGTCGATGTGACCGTTTGGCATGCTGTGCTAAGAGACACGTAGATCTGGGCGACTGATATTTGAGCACTCCAAATCAATGGTCGTTGATCATATCGGGGCCCCAACATGCGTGGATTATAAAAAGTGTAGGGCAGGTCGGGTTTGAAACCATGGATTTGTGGAGATGCTACATGTTAGCTAGAGACACACATCGGGCCCAAAAGCGGTGAAGAATCAAACCACTTTTCGTAGCTCCGATATGCGCATGTGCGTATAAGGACCTATCCCAGGTCGATAAGAGGCTGCTCTGTCCCATCAGAAGCTGTCCCCCACTCCATCTCTCTCCTCTGTCCATCACATGCCCCGCTCCCCTATAACTTTTTCTCCCTCACACCTGTCCTCCACTCACTGTCCCACCTGTCACATCTCCCCTTCTCATCTCTTGCCACCTGTGCCACCTCGCTCCACATCACCTCCGTCCCATTACACCTCAACTCCCGCTTGTGTGCCCCCCTTGCTATCCTCATTTTCCTCTTCCCATCCACGTTGTCCACCTGGCCATCTCCACGTCCACTATTCCATGCCAAGTGTGCCAATCACCTCATTGGTTTCCACGTCCGTTGTCAGGCCTCCTCACAAGCATCCGACTTAGATCCAGATGGAAGAATGTAGAGGCCACCAAATTTGACAAGTGCAGTGCTGAATTAGGCCTTCTCGATCCCGATGAAGCAGTTATTGAAGTTAGTTGGTGGTGGTTGAACATCATTTCCACCATAAATAGAAAGCCCGAGAAAGGACTGTCAACAAGTCCGCTCAACTACAAAACCTTCCTGAAGCACGATTGCGTCTGACAAGAGCTTGCTTCTGACAAGAGACTACATGCACAGTCTGCCAGAAAGAATGCAGACGTAATGCCTTCAATGCAGAGACTCGAGCATGCTTCTTTAGTTTT
>JASDQU010102853.1:199232-210467 GCA_032191745.1 Picea mariana | reverse complement strand
TTTTTTTTTTTTTTTTTTTACAAACATATTTTTCTTTTACCGCAAGTTTCACCAAGACCTAGATTTTAATTTTTGAAGCTGGGCAACATTTTATTAGGGAAATTGTTTAAAATTTTTCTTATCACGTTATTCATCCTAAGGCCATATAGGTTTATTCATTTATTAATTAACAATGCGACGTGCCCTTCAGGACTCACTACGTGCTCTAAGTGTGCCACTCGTCTCCTTCCATTTTTCTTGCACGACGTTCCTTTTAGGACGCACCACGTGCTCCAAGGGTGCCACTCATCTCTTTCCATTTTTCTTGCGCGACGTGCACTTCAGGACGCACCACGTGATCCAAGGGTGTCACTCACCTCTTGAATGACTTGGTAGACATAAAAAACCCTGGAGTCAATACTCTTCCAAGTGATCTTTTGGGATACTAAGGGCCTCTAAGGAATAAGGCCCCTGCCTTATTGTGCACCCCTTAGAATCATCGTGAGTGATTGTTGCAGTCTACTCTCACGGCATCATGGGTCCTCTCAAACCAGGTAATCGTTAACCTACAGTTCCAGCCACAGTGGGAGTGCTAGTAGGTTGTGGCAGGGTTGTTGTCCACACCTCTCCTTCAACATCTCTGGTAGTCGTGCGTGACCCCTCTACTCCACATGTGAGTCTAGTCGACAAGCTATCGTTAGCCTGCATCATCAACGAATCATGTCAGAAATATATCCATAATCATATCATCTAATTAGATGCACTAATATCACATATAAAACAATCAAACCCCAATAGTTCACTCCCTGACTTGATATGGAGTCCAAGGGATTCCATCAATGCCTCTGCATCCTCAAGGTCCACAATCCTGCACACTCAGTAAAACTGAGTCAATAACACCTATGTATGTCAATGCAACAAAACAACATGTCATCTACCCATAACTCCTCATAATCAAAATCAACTGCTTAATAGTATAATAATCTGGATCACTTGCGAGCAAGTGTCCTCAAAGAATAAGTTCGCTTAGTGTGTGCAAGAGCGGGATGTTACATACACCCCCTCTTGGTATAAAATTCATCTCGAAGTTTCATAGTATAAGTGTCGAAATAGTGTGTATCACAGTATCATAATTCTATCTATCAAACAAAAATGGAAACTGTTGGTGCATATCATGTGCGTCCTCCTAGGTCGTTGAGTGCGGACTATAGTTGTCCCACTGGACCTTGATCTGATCTATTGTTCGACGCATAGCTGTCGAACATGGTGATACATGATGTGAATCATCTCAGCTATGAGCACCCCTTCGTCTGATACCTGCAAGGAACTCATGTCAATAACATGTGTAGGATCACTAATATAATGTCTCAAAATAGATACGTGAAAAAAATCGTGCATACACCTCAAAGAATCAGACAAGGCTAGTCGATAGGCCACGGGCCCCTTCCTTTCCACAATCTCAAAAGGTCCCATGAACCTAGGAGAGAGTTTAGCTCCCTTTCCAAACTTTATCGAACTCTTATGTAATTTTACCCGCAAGAAGACTCGATCGCCAACCTTGTAACTACGGTCGACACAGTGCACATATGGATAACTCTTCTGCCGATCCTGTTTTTCTTTAATCCTTTGTCTTATTGTTTGCATTTTCTCTTCCATTTCTTGGATTGCTTATGGTCCCACCGAGACCCTATCCTCAATCCGATCCCAACTCAAAGGCGTTTGGCACGGACACGGTCACCTGTAAAGAAACTCGAAAGGCACCATCTTAATGGTGCTTTGGTAACTGTTGTTATAAGCGAATTCCACTAGTGGCAAGAATTCTTCTCAATGATTTTGTTGGTCCATCACATACATGCACAAGATGTCCTCCAAGGTCTGGTTCATTTGTTCGGTTTGCTCGTCAGTCTCTGGGTGATACGCAGTACCGAATTTAGGTTGGGTTCCCAAGGCCTCTTGGAAACTCGTCCAAAATCATCCAGTAAACACCGATCCTCGATCAGATATAATCCTCTTAGGCACACCATGTAACCTCACAATCTCACTAATGAAAACTCTAGCTATGTCAGGTGCCTGATACGTCGTACACACAGGAATAAAGTGAGCACTCTTTGTAAGAGTGTCTACTACTATGAAAATCGAGTCATGTCTCCTTGTTGTCAGTGGAAATCCAACAATAAAATCCATCGAAATAACCTCCCATTTTGATTCCGGAATAATGTGTGGCTATAGTAATCCTGATGGATGTCTATGTTCAGCCTTTACCTACTGACATTTTAGACATCTGGCCACATAGTTGACTATGTCTGCCTTCATTCATTTCCAGAAGAATAAGGGTTTAAGGTCTGCCCTCATCTTCGTGACTCCCGGGTGAGCCATGTATACTTCGCTATGAGCCTCGCTTAGGATCAAGCTCCTCAACTCGTCATTCATTGGTACGTAAATCCTATTTTTAAACCTCAATAATCCATCATTGTCAAACGTAAATCCTTCAAATCTTGTTACCATCATTGTATTTTGTCCAATAAAACCCTCGACCTCTTTATACCAGTCATCATCACGCTGTAAATTTATAATCTTTTCACGTAGATTCGTCTGAAGAGGAAACACCAAAAATATGTGTGGTCTCCGACTCAATGCATCTGCCTCTTTGTTCACTATTCCTTTTATGTAAGTAATCTCAAAGTCATACTCGCTAAGCAATTCTGACCAACGTCGTTGTCGCACATTCAAGTCATTTTGCGTAAAGATTTGTTGTAGTCCATAGTGGTCTGTCTTTAGTTCAAATTTTCGTCCAACAAGGTAGTGTATCCAAACCTTCAAGGCATATACGATGGCTATTAAAACTCCAAATCATTCGTCGTGTAGTTCTCCTCATTCATTCTCAGTTTCCTCGAGATGTAAGCGATCACTCGTTTGTCTTGCATCAAGACTCCACCTAAGCCTTCCTTGGATGCATCAATGCATACCAAGAAGTCTGTGTCCATGTCAGGGACCTTTAGTATCGATGTTGTTGTCAACAGCTCTTTGAGCCTCCCAAATACTTCTGTGCATTTCTCGGTCCAAACAAACTTCTTGTTCTTCTTCAGCAACTCCATGATCAGATTTTCTATCTTCAAAAATCCCTCGACGAACCATCGATAGTATCCTGCTAAACCCATGAAGCTACGCACTTCCAGGACATTCATTGGTGTAGACCATTCCATAATAGCCTCGACCTTTGTTGGATCCACGAAGATACCTTCGTCGGAGATGGCATGCCCTAAGTAGTGAATCTTTGATTGATAAAATGAGCATTTGGACAACTTCCCATACAATTTGTGCTCTTGCAGACACTGTAGTACCAAGCACAAGTGCTCGCCATGCTCCTCTATCGTTTGAGAGTAAATCAAAATATCATCAATGAATACTTAGATGAACTTTTCCAAGTACTCACGGAACACCCTGTTCATCAAACTCATAAATACCCCTGGGGAATTTTTTAGTCCAAACGGTAAAACAATAAACTCGTAATGTCCAAACATCATCTCAAAGGCGGTCTTAGGGACATCATCCTCCTTGATTTGTAACTGGTGATTCCCTGATCACAAATCAATCTTTGAGAACATCGTCACACCCTTCATATGATCAAACAGATCATCTATCCTCGACAACAGATATTGATTCTTGATTGTTGCCTTGTTCAATTGACAGTAATCAATGCAAAGCCTCCACGACCCATCCTTCTTTCATATGAAAATAACAGGCGCACCCCACAGTAACACACTTGGACATATTAGTCCCAAGTCCAACAATTCTTTCAGTTGCATTCTCAACTCCTGTAACTCCGAGGTTGACATCCGATAAGGCGTTCTCACTATCGGTTCATTCCCCAGTTTTAGGTCTATAGTAAACTCCAATTTCCTCTCCGGCGACATCCCAGGTAACTCCTCTGGGAAGACGTCCACAAACTCTCTCACCACAGGAAGGGGTTCTAGACCTTCTGCTACTCCCTTCTCGTTTAACACAAGGATAAAAAAAATATTACATCCCTTGTGCATGCTCTTCCATAGCTGCAAGGAAGAGATGAACCTCAGGGAAACTCCCTGGTTCCATCCTACAATCACACGTCTTTGCTCCTCATCAACGACCAAGATCAACTATTTCATCTTACAATTGAGTATTGCCTCATGCGATTCCAACCAGTCCATACCGATCATGACGTCATAAGATCCTAATATCGTGACATACATGTTGGCCCTGGTGACAAACTCTCCCAGGTTAAGGGTACATCTCGTAACCTTTCCTCCAACCTTCTGTTTGGCTCTCGAAGCCATCTCTATGAAGATAAACTCATCTTGTTTGATTGCCTTTACCTTAATCCTTTTTAGTGCTGCACCAGAAATGAAACTCTCGATAGCACTGGGATCTATCAAAATACTAAGGGTCTAGTCAGCGACGGTACCTGACGTCTCGAGCATAGTCAACTGGTGCTCTACCTGGTGGTTATTCACCACTGCATGAATCCAATGGGCCTTTCCCATATCTCCCATGGTAGTGGGTCTGGCTGATCCATCACACCTCCTCCCCTAGCACCCCGTCTTCTGCCTACGCGACGTCCTCTAACCATGATTACCTGAACGAATACAAGTCAACTCAATTAGCAACATTATAATCAAAATCATATCAATGAAATCCGTAGTGATCCCAAGTCGTAGGTTGAACCTGCTCTTATACCACATGTAACAACCCCTCTTCGTTACGACTACGAGTTAAGCAGAAGTGATTTTTTTTTCTTAAAGGCAAGAAGGTGACGACGACAACAATTTAACCACATCACTGACGACGAACGCAAGCACGTAGTCCAAGCAACATGCAACTATGACTCCACGCACTGGCACAAGGGAAACTGGGCGAAACATGTGTATATCAACAAGGAGGAACAACTACCTGCCTGACGAAAACAAGACCATGCCTACAAGCTAAGAGACAACATCCTCCTCCTGACACAACGACCTTGACAACCAAAGACTAGAACCTCAAGGCACGCAAACCCAATGCATTAAGTCGTTCAACCCATGTGCCAAAAGAAAACTTACAATGCTTGACAACACTTAAATGGAAGGCATCGACTCCGGCCAAGTTATCATTCGCTGTTATCTAATAGGGTGTGCCATGATCCCCTCGTCAGGAATCATGTTGTCCCCAAAGGATAGATGTGTCGATAACCTTGGTGCAACAATCCTAACGTGACCAAGGATTCAAGAAAAACCAGCACGCTAGAAGGTGAAACAATTGACACAAGACTGCACCCAAACCCCAACAATAGGTTGACGAGACACAAGAGAATGACAACAAGGGAAGACGCAAGCCAAAACATGACTTCATCAACAACCCAACCCTTTAACCACGTCTAAATCAGTCAATAGATATCAATCTAAGTGGGCAAATTGTAGTCACTCTTACAGTAAGGATTATTGTCAACATGCTATCCTATGCTATTAATAAAAATGCCATCAACTGATGCTACCATAAATCTATCCATGACAATAGACCATCTAAAACACTTGAAATTTTTTTTTTTAGCTAAAATGCATGTACTGAGATCACTGAAAAAAAAGAGAAGGATGAAAATCGTTGTGGTAAAAGCAAAATTGCAATCATCATCCATCCCAACGCATAGGAATGCTTTCACTGTCAACAAGGTAGTGGTCGCTAACATCTACAGGTTGAAACGCAGTCAACATGGGGCCAACACTGTCATTCACAACAAGAATTTCGTGGTTAGTGGAAAGAAAACACAACCAATACAGCTTGCAAAATCGAGGTCCGTTTGGCAGTGAAAACGAAATCTATGCCGAACCAATAGTGGTGGAAAAGGGAGGAATTCGCTGTGAAATCTATTCATATCATTTTCCAAATAATGATCATTCAAAATTACACAGGAAGAAAGAAAACACTACCATTATACACAGATGCCACGCCACCATTCTCACAGCGAAAGCAGCTTCAAAACTGTATCAACCAATTTAATTGCTACCTGTGAAAATTTGACTGTATCTAAACTAAATTCAAGTCAAGCGATCTGGGTATCCGTGTATGTATTAAGTAACAGTTAATCCATGCAAAATGCAGAGGAATAAAAGAAATAATTGCAGTCCATGGTGGGTAAATGTAAAATTGTAGGCTATGTAAGTAAATGTGAAATCACAGTCAATGTAAGTGAATGTAAAATCATAGTCAAGTAAAAAAAATGCCGAGCTATAAGATCAGGCAATGAAAATGCCTTCATAGCAACATAATACGAAGAATATAGGCCCGCTAGAGGTAGGAAGCAGGCCGTCATAAATCTCCCTCACACAAATTAGTATGCAAACAAAAATCACAGTCCCAACAATACAGTCTCAATCGCCTTCACCCATTATAGTGCAGAGGTAAAACCCAAGCAGAGAATAAAGCCATAAAAAAAAAACACAGCAGAAAGTTAAGTAGCCGGGGAGGTAATACAACAGCTAAATTTTTCAACAACACTTTAAAAAAAATGCAAAGTTAAGTTGTAGAGAAAAGTAGGCCAGAAGTAAGGAAAAACGCACAATAAGTCACCAGGAGAAGCATTAGAAATGCATACTTAAAACATAGAGAATCATAAGTGGATCGCTGCGGGAAGGGAAAAACAATCGCAGAGGTAATCCATCACAACAAGGCACAAGACAATCACTAAAATAGGAACAATCAACAAGGGTAGATGGCTGGCAGAAACCTCCTTTGCTCATCATCCACACATAGAAAAGAAGGGCATTTAGATCCATAGGTCTATTAACACCGAAGTGACGACCATAGATCTGGATTTCGGCCAACTTCTCAGGCGAGGATTGATGAGCTAGGGATGAAGGAAAACTAAACCACAAGCATCACAATTAATAAGCCATAGGACGGTCAAGACATGCAGGGATCGAAGGCCATGGGATTCAATCAACATCGAGATAAAGGCTATGGGGGAAATTTCAGTCATCAACTAGAAGGCCAAGACAATCATTTTCTTTAACCAATTAAACATACAAAACTAAGAGCATGAATCATACTAACAATATACCATGCAGAAATAAAGGAAGCGTACCGTAGCCCAAGTTGCACGCTCTGAGTTGATGTCCCATGCGCTCCATGCAACTCCCGCTTAGCGGCCGATGAGACTTCACCGGTACCTCCCAACCAACGCTAGGGGTACTCTTCATCCCCCTTATCCCCCCGAACCGCAAAGGGGCCACACACACTATCCAGAGAATCAATTAGCTCCCAGCTCGCCTCGCAAGGCTGAGCTACCACTCCTCACCGAGTTGGGTATCCCAACTCCCACAAGCTAAGTGAGTCAAGTATAAATTTTTGTAGCGTAACGTTACACATAACAGAAGATATCCATCATCCTTCTCGTCCCTCCATTATATAGAGTTTTGAAGTCCCTTACTTTCCCAAAATCCCATTTAATTTAATGTTTAATAATTTAATTAATAAAAATCCTCCCTATACATGTGTCACCCATCCCCTTCATTCCTCCATAAATTAATTTCATTAATTAATTAATTACCCCTGTTTCCCTCACCCACCTAAAATCATTCCTAGAATCGCTCCTAGGTGTCCCCATATTCCCTTACAATTTTTAATGACTTTCCCCCTTATTAATTTACTAGTTGAGTTTAATTTAGAAAGTTCTTAAATGCTAGATACCTTACTAGGTTAGACTTTCTGCTTTTTCCTTATGTTTCCCCTTTCTTTTTATGTTTCCTGCTTTTTCCTAGTTTCCTAATTATTTTTGTTTTCCCTCTTTCCCTTTTTATTTAAAACTCAATCTGGCAGGTGTAGAAAATTAACTTTTTCCCTTTTCCCTTTTTAATTAATAAATTTTAATTTGTATAAGTGACAAAACAATTATTTTCCCCTTTTTTTTTTAAATTTTATCCCCCCAAAGATTTTTATAAATTAAAAAAATTACTCACCCCCTTCTCAACACATGATTAATGATGGTTATCATTTTTATTTTTTTATTTTTAATTTTTTTTTACAAACATATTTTTCTTTTACCGCAAGTTTCACCTAGACCTAGATTTTAATTTTCGAGGTTGGGCGACATTTTATTAGGGAAATTGTTTAAAATTTTTCTTATCACGTTATTTGTCCTAAGGCCATCTAGGTTTATTCATTTATTAATTAACAATGTGACGTGCCCTTTAGGACGCACTACATGCTCCAAGGGTGCCATTCGACTTCTTCGATTTTTCTTGCACGGCGTGCCCTTCAGGACGCACCACGTGCTCCAAGGGTTCCACGCATCTCTTTCCATTTTTCTTGTGCAACGTGCCCTTTAGGATGCACCACATGATCCAAGGGTGCCACTCGCCTCTTGACTGACTTGGTAGACATTAAAAACCCCTAGAGTCAATACTCTGCTAGGTGATCTTATGGGAGACTAAGGGCCTCTAAGGAATAAGGCCCCTGCCTTATTGTGTGCCCCTTAGAATCATCGTGAGTGACTGTCACAGTCTTCCCTTACGGAATCGTGGGTCCTCTCAAACTAGGTAATCGTTAACCTACAGTTTGATCCATGGTGGGAGTGCTAGTAGGGTGTGGCAGGGCTACTGTCCACACCTCTCCCTCAACATATCTGGTAGTCATGCGTGACCCCTCTACTGCACATGTGATTCTGGTCAGCAAGATATCGTCAGCGTGCATCATCAACTAATCATGTTAGAAATATATCCATAATCATATCATCTAATCATATGCACTAATATCACATATAAAACAATCAAACCCCAATAGTTCACTCCCCGACTCGATCTAGAGTCCAAGGGGTTCCATCGATGCCTTTGCATCCTCGAGATCCACAATCCTACACACTCAGTAAAACTGAGTCAATAGCACCTGTCTATGTCAATGCAACAAAACAACATGTCATCTACCCATAACACCTCATAATCAAAATCAATTACTTAATAGTATAATAATCCGGATCACTTGCGAGCAAGTGTCCTCAAAGAATAAGTTCACTTAGTTTGCACAAGAGAGGGATGTTACACTTGGAAGAACCAACTTCCTATTTCTCTAGCTACAATTGGAAGGAGGCTTCAACCCCCTATTTACATAATGCAACCTAAAGGAAGCTTTAACTCCCTAATTTTATGGATCCAACCAGAAGGAGGCTACAACCCCCTTTCCTTGCCCCGTCCAACCACCCTAAAATATAACTGTAGAAAAATATGTCACTACCAATGCTACTAAAAATGATAACCTATTGTTGTTTTTGTTCCTAATACCTTTTTTGTTGCTACTAATATCCCTATCTCATTAATACTGCAACCAGACACACCTCATACCAAAATCCACAAAAGAGTTCTTCAAATCAAGCGCTCATAACTCATTGAGACATACATGTTCATGATTTCTTTAGAATAACTCTTTAACACACTTAGGAAGACATACCTTGACTCTGAAGCTAAACTGAGTTCTTGATCCATGATTTTCTTGAAATTTTCCTCACAGGTTCGCGACTGTGTATACTATTTTCCTGTGGGTATCTGCGCTTTTCCTCACTGCATCCCGCAGATGTCTGCAATTTTCCTCCTGAAACTCATGGATATACTTAAGGAATTATTGTATGAAACCCCTTCTCCTTACTCTCAGCTCCTGCAAACTTCTTACTTCACTTGACTTCTCTGTCTTTGACTCACTGCCTCATATATCCAGTTTGTATTCTCGTAAGTGAACACACATATGTGATTTGAAATGGATTGTTATTTGTGTTATATAGGAGAAATTTATTAATGACATGCAACTCATGATGGAATACAACTCACATGAAACTCACATTCAACCTGTTATCTTCTTTTTACTCCACTTTTCTTTTGATGTAATAATTAATTATCCCTCAAATAATTAAGTATTCCTACAATAATTAATCATCTTCTGGAATAATTAATTATTCCTGCAATAATTAATCATCTTCTGCAATAATTAATTATCTTATCTTTACTGCCAATTTACTTCAACATGCAATAATTAATTATCCCTCCAATAATTAATTATCCGTGCAATAATTAATTAATTATCCTTCAACAATCATTCTCAACAATTAATCTTTCAATAATTAATCCCTTGTTGCAATCACTTTGACTGTTCAAGCTTCTTGTTGACCTTCTAGAGGCTTATAAAATATTCTTGAGGGTCCTCCAACTTCACAAAGCCATATCTCCTCAACCTTGAGGAACTACGCAGTGTACCATATATCACAGGAAATGACATGATGCATACTATCCATCTATAACCTGTAAGTATACTGACCTTCGTGTATTTATTCCTCGATCAACTGCAAGTTCCATGACCATGACCAAACTATCACTAAATGATCTCACATGTATCATATACCAAGGGAACCTCTCAAATAGATTTCCACCATCACCAATACATGCCTCTACCAAGCATGTAATGAAGTCACCAACATACCATCATAAGATATGTTCTTGTACCATACCATATACCAACCTGTACCATGATTTGTACCATAATAAGATACGCTAATGGTGTATCTCAACCAAGTACCATCACCACCAAGATATGTAACCTATCCACGTGACACCATATACCAAGTGTATACCTTAACAATGTGTCAATATCAATGGTATACCTCTAACACGACAACCAACTATCCAACGATTTTGTCCACATCTCTAGGGATTCCATAATTCTCCAAGGGTTGACATCAATCTCTAATATCACTCTCCAATGGTTGACATCAATGAAAACCAACTGTCCAACAATATCCCCAACGGTTATCTTAAGTAGTCATGAGATAGACTTGAGATCTCTCCCTCGAAGCTGGGGAAGTCACAGGTTCAAATCTCTTTATCCCCTCAAGGTTAGGCTCCATAATCAAGGCTGATGGTTTACACTGCTTACCATCCATGGATCAGGGGAAAGTACTCTGAGGGTTTTCGGTGAGGTTTTCCTTGGTAAAAAATATAAACACCTCATATAAAAATTGAAAAAACATCGCCTCCAAATCTCAATTTTTGTAAAATGCGAACACTAAAAAAAATTCCACATGGTGCCTATAAGTGATATACAAGCACTGATGCTTACACATAACTAAAACACACCATTGCATTGTGTTACAACGTGCACCAATTTTAGTTTCAAATGAAAAAACTAGAATATTGTTAAAAAAAATTAAAATAAAAAGGCAATGAATCTTACATAACCTATCTATGCACTAGTGCATAAAATACCATG
>JASDQU010102853.1:187314-198910 GCA_032191745.1 Picea mariana | reverse complement strand
GAAACACCAACATTGATGACAACAATTAGACATGGAAACACCATGCTCATGCTCGCTCTGTGACCATCTCTCCTCATCAATGTTTCTATATCTCCCCCTTTGATATCAATGGAAAAAGGGTATCTCCCTTGGGGCTTCTCCCCCTATCTTCATGCCTCTTTTCTTTCTCTCTAGATATTTCTCTTACTCCCCTTTGATATCCTAGGAAAAAAGGTAACTCTCTCTCTGGAGCTTCTCTTCCTTTGAATTCTCTATCTAGGTCTTCTTGTACCTACTTCCTTTTGTATTTTTTTTCCATTGGTGCTTCCTCTTGTAAATCATTGACATATATAAAAGCATTCAAAGTTTGAGCATTAAAATATTTCATTATCAAAAAAATCCAACTGTCTTTGAGTTAGTCTCTAAAACAATCTGTCTTGAACTCATGCTCTCATCCACTCTCATATATATATCTAATCCTTCCAAGTGTCTTACGAATCCATCCTTATCCATGTGACCCATACTGTTCATGACTCTGCTACTCAACTCTCCACAATGTTGACCCATCTATCATCGAACCACTCTGAAACACTTCATTCTATCTAAAGGATAGATCTATGAACTATAACAACTGCTACATAGACTCCCCCTATCCAATATTCATATTAACTGGGAGTCTCCAAGACAAATGGCTCAAAAAAATCCTCTCTAATGCGGAGTAATCTTCCTCTTCCTGAAGTCTGACATCTTTCTCTTTGCCTCTCGATTCATCATGATTTTGCATTGCTGCAAATCTTATAAGTACGATCTTTGGGACTTGGTTTTCATTCACCTATTCTTCTTGTTTTTCATTTCTTCTCATAACCTTCCTGTATGTGACATCTTCGTTTTTGCTTGTAGATTTATCCTGATATTGTACTGTTGCAAATCCTGAGAGTATGACTTATGGGTTTCCTTCATTCATTTGTTCTTCTTTTACCTATTCTTGTTTTCTTTTCCAGATATTCTTATATATGATACCAATGTTCTCTCTCATATAGGTATCCATAATGCTTCTACAATCACTAGCTATATGTCCATAGTTGTGGCATTTATATCATTCTACTTCATTGCTCAATGAACCAAAACTGTTTTGGTTTTTGTTGTAGGCTTCATAAGATTTTATGGGATAACTATTATTTAAGTAATCTTCATTGTTTCTTCTGTTCTTGGCATAGGTTCCGCAGTTTATAGATTTATGTACAAAATTAGCACAATTAAAACAATACCATAAAAGAATCTTTAATACCTGAGAATAGATGATGTTCTTTGTGACACACTCCTTCTAAATTTTTCTTCTTGAGTCTTCTTTATTTATAGAATGTTCTTCTTTGGGGGCTTGCATTCTTCCTTATTGACAATATCTACATAGATTATTTGTTTTTATTCCTATTATGTTGTCTTGTAGCTCAACTATTTCTCATTCTGCACTTGATTGTATCCTAGACCGAACCTGTCATCTGATGATCTTTTACTGTTGATGATTTGATCTAATATTCTGGTGCTCCTCTGCTGCATATCTTTGTTATGAATATATTTCCTTAAATGGACTACTTCTACTTCCAAGACTCCAATTGTTTTCTCCTTTTCTTCTAACTGACTTATAAGAATTTCCTCAATTCTTATGTATTCTTCTATTTGAATTTTTAGACTTGTGATCATCTACTCTAGTTCTTCAGAGTTGGAATTCTGAGATCCCTCTTTTGTTTTTAACTCTGCCTTGAGTGACTTGTTTTTCTTTCTTTCCTTCCTGAGTTCTTCTAATGCACTGATTAGATCTGCTATGAGATCAAATTCACCTTCTTCTTTGGAATCATATTCTACTTCCATGAAGAGTACCCATTCGTAATCATTGTCACTGTCATTATCCTCCTTGTCTGATGATGAACTGTCCTCTTTTGAGTAGAAAATTTTCTTGAAGAATTTCTTATTGTTTCTTCTATTGTTTCCCTTTTGAAATTTATTTTCCCTTTTAGAAACTTTTTCTTCATCACTGTCTTTATTCCTGTGAGGACATTTAGAAGCAAAATTATCAATACCACCACAATCAAAATATTTCAATGGAAGCATACCTTTATACTTTTCCATTCCTTTCTATAATTTTCTTACAAAGTTAGCCATCTCTTCATCTTCGTCTGAGTCATCATTGTAGTTGAAACTTGGTTTCAATTTTTTCTTTTGCTTCTTCTTTTTCTTCTTGGATGCCTTGAAAGTTGCTTCCTTTGTGACTGGGTTCTCTTTTTTTGTTCTCATCTCATAGGATGTAAATATTCCATGTAGTTTGTCCATGATAAATTATTCTAAGGATGATATTTTAGAATCAAATCTCATAGGAAGAGACCTCAATACTTTTTGAACAACCATTGAGTCATCAAATTCTGCTCCCAATCCTTTAATAGTGTTGACTACTTCGTCAACTTGCAGAAGGTAGGCTGCAATGTCTTCATCTTCCTTCATCGTCAACTGTTCAAACTTAGCTCTGGAAATTTGAAGCTTAGCTCCCTTTACCTTGGCTTCTCCTTCATAAACCTTTTGGAGTTTATCCCAAAGATCCTTTGCACCATCACAATGCATAACTTTGACAAAAACTTAATCAACTAAATTTCTCAGAATAGTACCTTTATCCTTTGATTTTTTCTGATGATCTTCTTTCCATCTCTGTCAATTGGGGGAGTGCCTGGTGTTGTATACCCATCTACTATTTATTTCCAAATATAAATTCCTTGTTCCTATAAAAAACAATTCATCCTATTACTCTACAAGGTATAGTTCTAACCATCAAACCTTGGGGCTCCAATCTTAGTGTATTCCATGATCTCCTTTCAGTGGTTAGACTTCTTCTTGAAGGACTATATATAATACCAATTATTGGAATACTGAGAGGGGGTGGGGGGGTGGGGGGTGAATCAGTATTAGTACTTTTCTTTCTTTAACCGCAATATAAATCTTCAATGATATTCAATCAACATTCAATATAGCATCATTTCCATAAATCAATGCATAAACAACACATAAACACAATACACCAAAGTTTTACGTGGAAACCCAATGTGAGAAAAAACCACAAAATTATTTTCTTATTTGTCAAAGAGTACATTCATTGTGTAACGACCCCTCTTCGTTACGACTACGAGTGAAGAAGAAGTGCAATTATTTTTTTAAAGGCAAGAAGGAGACAGAAAACAGTTTAACCACATCACTGACGACAAACTCAAGCACACAATCCAGGCAACAAGCAACTATGACTCCACGCACTAGCACAAGAGAAACTGGGCGAAACATACGTATATCAACAAGGAGGAATGACTACCTGCCCGACGCAAACAAGACCACGCCTACACGATAAGAGACAACATCCCCCTCCCAACGCAATGACCTTGATGACCAAAGACAAGAACCTCAAGGCACACAAACCCAATGCATTAAGTTGTTCAACCCATGCACCAAAAACAAACTTACAATGCTCGACAACACTCACACGAAAGGCACCTACTCCAGCCAAGTTATCATTCACCACTATCCAATAGGGTGTGCCATGATCCCCTCATCAGGAATCATGTCATCCCCAGATGATAGATGTGTCAATAACCTTGGCACAACAATCCTAATGGGACCAAGGATTCAAGAAAATCCAGTGCGCTAGGAGGCGAAACAATTGACACAACACTGCACCCAAACCCCAACAATAGGTCGACGAGACATAAGAGGATGACAACAAGGGAAGACGCAAGCCAACACATGACTTCGTCAACAACCCAACCCTTTAATCACGTCTAAATAAATCAATAGATATCAATCTAAGTAACATAACTTACCCTCTAAATCAGCATGTCTGAATCACAATTCAGTCAATACATGCTAATCTAATTAACATTAATTACAATCTGAATTGGAAAAATCTAAATTTATCACTAATTACAATCTAGTTTAGCAATTTACCTCACAGATGACGTTAACAATATCAAGGCACAAGCTGCAATTATCCCACTAGTTAACAATATTAATTTACAAATTAGCCCTTAATGCACCGTCCATTTTAACATTAAATGCAATCAAATGGAGCAAGTCTAAAAGATAATTGGGTCATCAATGTACCCTCTAAATTAAATCTAAATGAAAATCAATTTAGCAAGCTTAATTAAGTCAATACTAACACTATAAACAATAATTACCTTCTTAATTAACAAAGTCTAGTAAAATCAATATTAAAACTAAATGACAAGTCTGGTCTAATTAAATTAAGGTTGTCTAATCGACATAAGGGTTGTCCAATCAAATTAAATGATGTATTGATCAAAGGCGGTTAAGGGAGAAGCTATCCATTAAAAAAATGCTAAATCAATTGCTGTGTAAAACAAGTCATCCCTCTACACCTGTCAGCTAAAGAGTTTCTATTAAAGGTGCAAGTAGACAACTGTAAATTGGTACATGCACTTGCCAGAAAATGTAAGTTGCCGGGAAATTAACACCATCATTAAATGGAATGTAGGTAATAAATGGAAAATAAGGAATTGCAGCCTTAAATAAACGTGGGAAATAAAGAGGAAATAAATACATTAAGTGAACACGCAGGTATTAAATGGGAAATCATCGTGCAGTAAGGGTAACACTTGCAGTTTCCAAAAGTCAAAATCGCCAGGATATTAACTGGGAAAATCGCAGTCACTCTTATAGTAAGGATTCTTGTCAACATGCTATCCTACGCTATTAATAAAACTGCCATCAACTGATGCTACCATAAAGCTATCCATGACAGCAAACCATCTAAATCACTTAAAATAAAAATCGTTAGCTAAAGTGCATGTACTGAGATCACTGAATAAAAAAAGAAGGAAAAAAATCGTTGTGGTAAAAGAGAAAACACAATCATCATCCATCCCAACACATAGGCATGCTTTCAATGTCAACAAGGTAGTGGTCACTAACATCTACAGTTTGAAACGTAGTCAACATGGGGCAAACACTGCCATTCACAACAAGAATTTTGTGGTTAGTGGAAAGAAAATGCAGCCAGTACATCTTGCAAAATCGATGTCCATTTGGTAGTGAAAACGAAATCTATGCTGCAACTAATCGTGGTGTAAAAGGGAGGAATTCACTGTGCAAGCTATTCATATCACTATCCAAATAATGATCATTCAACATTACACATGAAGAAAGAAAATGCTACCATTACACACAGATGCCATGCCACCATTCTCAAAGCGAAAGCAACTTTGAAACTCTATCAACCAATTTAATTGCTACCTGCAAAAATTTGACTGTATCTAAACTAAATTCAAGCCGAGCGATCCGTGTATCTGAGTATGTATTAAGTAACGGTTAATCCATGCAAAATGCAGAGGAATAAAAGAAATAATTGCAGTCTATGGTGGGTAAATGTAAAATCGTGGGCTATGTAAGTAAATGTGAAATCACAGTCAATGTAAGTGAATGTAAAATCATAGTCAAGTAAAAAAAACGTCGAGCTATAAGATCAGGCAATGAAAACGCCTTCATAGTAGGATAATGCAGAGAATATAGGCCTGCTAGAGGTAGGAAGTAGCCCGCCATAAATCTCCCTCACACAGATTAGTATGCAAACAAAAATTGCAGTCCCAAAAACACAGTCTCAATCGTCTTCACCCATTATAGTGCAGAGGTAAAACCCAAGCAGAGAATAAAGACATAAAAAAAAAAAACAGCACAGAGTTAAGTAGCCGGGGAGGTAATACAACGTAGAGTTAAATTTTTCAGCAACACTTTAAAAAAAAACCAAAGAGTTAAGTCATAGAGAAAGGCAGACTAGAAGTAAGGAAAAACACATAATAAGTCGCCAGGAGAAGCATTAGAAACGCAGACTTAAAATGTAGAGAATCATAAGTGGATCGTTGCAGGAAGGGAAAAACAATCGCAGAGGTAATCCATCACAACAAGGCACAAGACAATCACTCAACCAAGAACAATGGACAAGGGTAGACAGCTGACAAGTACCTCCTTCGCTCATCATCCACGCACAGAAAAGAAGGGCATTTGGATCCATAGGTCTATTAACACCAAAGTGACGACCGTAGATCTGGCTCCTGGCCGACTGCTCAGGTGAGGACCGATGAGCTAGGGACGAAGGCAAACTAAACCGTAATCATCACAATCAATAAACCATAGGATGGTCAAGACATGCAGGGATTGAAGGCCATGGGATTCAATAAACATCAAGCTAAAGGCTATGGGGGAAATTTCAGTCATCAACTAGAAGGCTAAGACAATCATTTTATTTACCCAATTAAACATACAAAACTAAGAGCATGAATCATACTAACAATCTACCATGCAGAAATAAAGGAAGCGTACCATAGCCCAAGTCGCCCGCTCTGATTTGATGTCCCACGTGCTCCGTGAAACTCCTGCTTGCCGACCGATGAGACTTCACTGGTACCTCCCAGCCAACGCTAGGGGTACTCTTCTTCCCCCTTAAACCCCCGATCCATAAAGAGGCCACACACACTAACCAGAGAATCATCTAGCTCCCAGCTCACCTCACAAGGCCAAACTACCACTCCTCACCGAGCTGGGTATCCCAACTCCCACAAGCTAAGTCAGTCAAGTATAAATTTCTGTAGCGTAACATTACGCATAACATAAGAGATCCATCATCGTTATCCTCCCTCCATTATATAGAGTTTCGAAATCCCTTACTTTCCCAAAATCCCATTTAATTTAATGTTTAATAATTTAATTCATAAAAATCCTCCTCGTACATGTGTCACCCATCCCCTTCATTCCTCCATAAATTAATTTCATTAATTAATTAATTAATTACCCCTATTTCCCTCACCCACCTAAAATCATTCCTAGAATCACTCCTAGGTGTCCCCATATTCCCTTACAAGTTTTAATGACTTTCCCCCTTATTAATTTACTAGTTGAGTTTAATTTAGAAAATTCTTAAATGCTAGATACCTTACTAAGTTAGACTTTCTACTTTTTCCTTATGTTTCCCTTTTCTTTTTATGTTTCTCGCTTTTTCCTAGTTTCCTAATTATTTTTTATTTCCCTCTTTCCCTTTTTATTTAAAACTCAATTTGGCAGGTGTAGAAAATTTACTTTTTCCCTTTTCCCTTTTTAATTAATAAATTTTAATTAGTATAAGTGACAAAACAATTATTTTCCCCTTTTTTAAAATTTTATCCCCCAAAATATTTTTATAAATTAAAAGACTTACTCACCCCCTTCTCGACACATGATTAATGATGATTATCATTTTTATTTATTTATTATTAATTTTTTTTTACAAACATAATTTTCTTTTACCGTAAGTTTCACCAAGACCTAGATTTTAATTTTCGAAGTTGGGTGACATTTTATTAGGGAAATTGTTTAAAATTTTTCTTATCACGTTATTCATCCTAAGGCCATCTAGGTTTATTCATTTATTAATTAACAATGCAACGTGCCCTTCAGGACTCACTACATGCTCTAAGTGTGCCACTCGTCTCCTTCCATTTTTCTTGCGCGACATGCCCTTTAGGACGCACCACGTGCTCCAAGGGTGCCACTCATCTCTTTCCATTTTTCTTGTGCGACATGCGCTTCAGGATGCACCACGTGATCCAAGGGTGTTACTCGCCTCTTGAATGACTTGGTAGACATCAAACACCCCTGGAGTCAATACTCTTCTAGGTGATCTTGTGGGATACTAAGGGCCTCTAAGGAATAAGGCCCTTGCCTTATTGTGCACCCCTTAGAATCATCGTGAGTGACTGTCACAGTCTACCCTCATGGCATCATGGGTCCTCTCGAACTAGGTAATCGTTAACCTACAGTTCGAGCCACGGTGGGAGTGATAGTAGGTTGTGGCAGGGATGTTGTCCACACCTCTCCCTCAATATCTATGGTAGTCGTGCGTGACCCCTCTACTCCACATGTGAGTCTGGTCAACAAACTATTGTCAGCCTGCATCATCAACGAATCATGTTAGAAATATATCCATAATCATATCATCTAATCAGATGCACTAATATCACATATAAAACAATCAAACCCCAATAGTTCACTCCCCAACTCGATCTGGAGTCCAAGGGATTCCATCAATGCCTCTGCATCCTCGAGGTCCACAATCCTGCACACTCAGTAAAACTGAGTCAATAACACATGTCTATGTCAATGCAACAAAACAACATGTCATCTACCCATAATGCCTCATAATCAAAATCAACTTCTTAATAGTATAATAATCCGGATCACTTGCGAGCAAGTGTCCTCAAAGAATAAGTTCGCTTAGTGTGTGCAAGAGCAGGATGTTACATATACCCCCTCTTGGTATAAAATTCATCCTGAAGTTTCACAGTATAAGTGTCGAAATAGTGTGTATCACAGTATCATAATTCTATCTATCAAACAAAAATGGAAACTGTTGGCGCATATCATGTGCGTCCTCCCAGGTTGTTGAGTGTGGACTATGGTTGTCCCAATGACCTTGACCTGATCTACTATTCGACGTCGTAGCTGTCGAACGTGGTGATACATGATGTGTATCATCTCAGCTATGAGAACCCCTTGTCCGATACCTGCAAGGAACTCATGTCAATAACATGTGTAGGATCACTAATATAATGTCTCAAAACAGATACGTGAAAAAAATCATGCATACACCTCAAAGAATTAGACAAGGCTAGTCGATAGGCCACGAGCCCCTTCCTTTCCACAATCTCAAAAGGTCCCATGAACCTAGGAGAGAGTTTATCTCTCTTTCCAAACTTGATCGAACTCTTATGCAGTTTTACCCGCAAGAAGACTCGATCGCCAACCTCGTAACTATAGTCGACACAGTGCACATCTGGATAACTCTTCTTCTGATCCTGTGCTTCTTTAATCCTTTGTCTTATTGTTTTCATTTTCTCTTCCATTTCATGGATTGCTTATGGTCCCACCGGGACCCTATCCTCAATCCGATCCCAACTCAAAGACGTCTAGCACGGACACGGTCGCCCGTAAAGAAACTCAAAAGGTGCCATATTAATGGTGCTTTGGCAACTGTTTTTATAAGCGAATTCCACTAGTGGAAAGAATTCTTCCCAATGATTTTGTTGGTCCATCACATACATGCACAAGATGTACTCCAAGGTCTGGTTCATTTGTTCGGTTTGCTCGTCAGTCTCTGGGTGATACGCAGTACCGAATTTAGGTTGGGTTCCCAAGGCCTCTTGGAAACTCATCCAAAATCGTCCAGTAAACACCGATCCTTGATCGGATATAATCCTCTTAGGTACACCATGTAACCTCACAATCTCACTGATGAAAACTCTAGCTATGTCAGGTGCTTGATACGTCGTATGCACAGGAATAAAGTGAGCACTCTTTGTTAGAGTGTCTACTACTATGAAAATCGAGTCATGTCTCCTTGTTGTCAGTGACAATCCAACAATAAAATCCATCGAAATAACCTCCCATTTTGATTTTGGAATAATGTGTGGCTGTAGTAATCCTGATGGATGTCTATGTTCAACCTTTACCTACTAACATTCTAGACATCTAGCCACATAGTTGACTATGTCTGCCTTCATTCCTTTCCAGAAGAATAAGGGTTTAAGGTCTACCCTCATCTTCGTGACTCCCGGGTGAGCCATGTATACTTCACTATGAGCCTCGCTTATGATCAAGCTCCTCAACTCGTCATTCATTGGTATGCAAATCCAATTTTTAAACCTCAATAATCCATCGTCGTCAAATGTAAATCCTTCAAATCTTGGTACCATCATTGTATTTTGTCCAATAAAACCCTCAACCTCTTTGTACCAGTCATCGTCACGCTGTAAATTTATAATCTTTTCACATAGATTTGTCTAAAGAGGCAACACCAAAAATATGTGTGGTCTCCGACTCAATGCATCTGCCTCTCAGTTCACTATTCCTTTTATGTAAGTAATCTCAAAGTCGTAGTCTCTAAGCAATTCTGACCAACGTCGTTGTCGTGCGTTCAGGTCGCTTTGCGTAAAGATGTGTTGAAGTCCACAATGGTCTGTCTTTAGTTCAAATTTTCATCCAACAAGGTAGTGTATCCAAACCTTCAAGGCATATACGATGGCTAACAACTCCAAATCATTCGTCATGTAGTTCTCCTCATTCCTTCTCAGTTTCCTCGAGATGTAAGCGATCACTCGTTTGTCTTGCATCATGACTCCACCTAAGCCTTCCTTGGATGCGTCAGTGCATACCAATAAGTCTATGTCCATGTCAGGGACCTTTAATATCAGTGTTGTTGTCAACATCTTTTTGAGCCTCCCAAATGCTTCCGTGCATTTCTTGGTCCAAACAAACTTCTTGTTCTTCTTCTGCAACTCCATGATCAGATTTTCTATCTTCAAAAATCCCTCGACGAACCATCGATAGTATCCTGCTAAACCCATGAAGCTATGCACTTCCAGGACATTCGTTGGTGCAGACCATTCCATAATAGCCTCGACCTTTGTTGGATCCATGAAGATACCTTCATCGGAGATGGCATGCCCTAAGTAGTGAATCTTTGATTGATAAAATGAGCATTTGGACAACTTCCCATACAATTTGTGCTCTTGCAGACATTGTAGTACCAAGCACAAGTGCTCGTCATGCTCCTCTATCGTCCGAGAGTAAATCAAAATATCATCAATGAATACTTGGACAAAATTGTCCAAGTACTCACAGAACACCCCGTTCATCAAACTCATAAATACCCCTGGGGAATTTTTCAGTCCAAACGATAAAACAATAAACTTGTAATGTCCAAACATCATCTCAAAGGCAGTCTTAGGGACATCATCCTCCTTGATCCGTAACTGGTGATTCCCTGATCACAAATCGATCTTTGAGAACACCGTCGCACCCTTCATATGATCAAACAGATCATCTATCCTCGGCAATGGATACTGATTCTTGATCGTTGCCTTGTTCAATTGACGGTAATCAATGCAGAGCCTCCACGACCCGTCCTTCTTTCATATGAAAATAACAGGCACACCCCACAGTAACACACTTAGACATATTAGTCCCAGGTCCAACAATTCTTTCAGTTGCATTCTCAACTCCTGTAACTCTGAGGTCGACATCCGATAAGGCGTTCTAGCTATCGGTTCAGTCCCCGGTTTTAGGTCTATAGTAAACTCCAATTCCCTCTCTGGTGACATCCTAGGTAACTCCTCTAGGAAGACGTCCACAAACTCTCTCACCACAAGAAGGGGTTCTAGACCTTCCGCTACTCCCTTCTCGTTTAACACAAGGATCGAAAAAATATTACATCCCTTGCGCATGCTCTTCCATAACTACAAGGAAGAGATGAACCTCAAGGAAGCTCCCTGGTTCCATCCTACAATCACGCATCTTTTCCCCTCATCATCAACAAAGCTCAACCATTTCGTCTTACAATTGAGTATTTCCTCATGCGATTCCAACCAGTCCATACCGATCGTGACGTCATAAGATCCTAATATCATGACATACATGTTGGCCCTGGTGACAAACTCTCCCAGGTTAAGGGTACATCCCGTAACCTTTCCTCCAACCTTCTATTTGGCTCTTGAAGCCATATCTATGAAGCTAAACTCATCATGTTCGATTGCCTTTA
>JASDQU010102853.1:130216-147867 GCA_032191745.1 Picea mariana | reverse complement strand
TTTCCTCCTAGTTGTAGGCATCCACTACGAACACCCCCCCCTCAAGCTTTCTTATGAGACACAGGTACAAATACTTTCATCTCAAATATTGTAGGATATAACACACATTCTAGGTGGCAGGGAACCAAAGTCATAAATGAAGAATTCTTATTCACATTCCACACCTATAATCAATGCATCACTATCTGAGTTAGCCAACTTATTTAACAGAAAATGAAACAATCATGTTATGTTTTCCCAAATATCCTTCTATGCAAAATATTACATATTGGGGAGCTAAAAAATACCATAAGTCATGTAATGTAGCCCAAATTTTGCTCAATTAAAAAAAATTGACGGGGAAAACTATAGTCTATTTTCAAATAAAACTATTCATGAGAACAGATTGTTATTCAACCCATGAAGATATCTCCTTATAAAAGTTATACTACTTTTTTAAGCGTATAAGTTGTTTCCTCCACTGGTAGTTTTCATCCTAATCTAGGAGGAATTAAAAACCCAAATCATACTTATTGTTATAAGCTAGGAGAAAATAATACCTAAACCTGTTGACATACTCACATATCGTTTATATATTCTTAACTATAAGAATAAAGGTTCTCCCCATTAATTTGTAATTAGAATCTAACACATGGAGGCATACTTATAGAAGATTTATCAAAGTTCATGGTATAAATGTGCTAGGGTTAAAAATCATGCCTATGTTAACCTTACTGTTGTAACAAAAATATACTACCAACATCAGGCATACGATGAACCCACTAAATAACTATGTTAAAAACTATACACATGTGTTAATCCCTTTGTTCATCCGAACTATGTTACCCACATACAATCACAGGGTTAAAGTAGCTCTTTAATGTAATAAGGTGGATGCCAAGTCATTCTTGTACCTCGGACGTTAAGGCATGTCGACATTTAAGGTATATCAGGTTCTTTTAATGAAGTAACACCTACCCAGTACCCTGAGTTCTAACACTCTAGGAAACTACCCAATGTGGGTTCTCCACTCCACCGATTTCACATGGCAGTGGGGAGGGGGCATACTCTATCACTCTTACCCATGGATGAAGGGCTCGAGGTGCCATTACGCTCCTCGTAGTCGACCATTTTGGTGTCGTTTGCATTATTTTCCTCACTGTGCTACTCCTTGTGACCGGGTTTCTCTGATGGCGCTCGGCCCTAGGTGTGGATGGAGGCAGCAACACGTCGGTGGGGTTTCGTATGAACACATAAGAGTTCTATGTGCTATGCAATTTGTTTGAAGAGTGTTTCTAGTAAAATTTGTTTCTCTGTTGGGTTTTAAATCACATTTTCTAGTGCAATGTTTTCTCTGTTCAAGATTTAAATCTATCCATCCCATGTCTTTCTGAGTCAATTCCAGTTCAAAACCCCTGGCCAGGGTTCCACTATATGTTGTTGATGCATAACTGACCCCTTGAAGTATTCCCGCTCTCGGTTTGAACTTAAATCAGGGTATTCAAAACTTTGTGAGCTAAGGAACGAAAAGTTCTGAGTATGGGAAGGAGACCTTGTGTATGGGTTCCTTTTCCCTTGAGTCTTTGCATACAATATCTTCCTTCCCATAGAGAATACCAAGCCTAAATTCACTTAATGACAAATTTATTCGCTTGTTGAATAGATTTATGGTATTCTCTTGTTATTTCCAGAACTCGACCATAACCCTTGACACTTATTGTATTTACCATTACACTATAACCTTGACAATTTTTATGTAGCTGTCTTATATTTGAACTCTGTCTATTTTGTACAGAAGTGTTGAAAACATTGCTTTTCATTTAAAAAAAAAATGCTATTGCAGTTCTCTGTAGTTATTCATCGGGTATTTAACTTCCACAATTTAGAGTTTCGTCTTTGTAATAGTATAAATATGTCTCTGTTAAAGGTTAAATGCTATCTCTGCAGTTTCTTTCTTGTTTTCTCTAAAAAAATAGAGTTTCGTTTACATATTTAGGAATTCTTCGCATAAATGTTTTTATTTTTTTTCCATAAGATGGAACTTAAGTTGAATACCATGTAAGTTTTATTAAATGGGCCAACTCGTTATTTTCTTCGATGAACCCTAAACCTGCATTCTATCATTCAAATAACCCCCCTGTTGTGTGTACAAGGAAAAGGGTTTGCAAAGGTTTGTGCATTTTTGGCATTGACATGTTTTAACGAAAATAAACTAGATTATTCTCAGGGAAAACCATGTATAAAGACTTCTACCTTTTGTGTCTCTGTAATTACTTCTCGGTTGTTACTTTTTAACTGGAATTACTTCTCTATAATATTCATTGTGATTAGACTCTATAATTGTTTCTCGATTATTAGACTTGGTATTAGTCTCTATAATTACTCCTTTTAGTTTCCTCAATTTAGAATTTCGTCGGGGTACTATGAGGAATAATATTGGTAACTCTGTCTCATTTAACAAAACTCTTTATCTCTCTGTAATTAGCTTTATAATTCATCTCGGTAAATATCCTCTGTCATTTGGCCTCTGTAATGAAATATATACTTGTTGTAACTGCCTCTCTGTAAAAGTTTTCACTGCATTGCTCCTCTTTTTATGATTACATTATGTAATTCCCTTTCATGGTTGATCTCTGTATTTTAAAGAATTTATAGAATGTGTACAAGACAATGGAACTCTACTAATATATGTTTTTCTCTCTTAAATTCATAAGTGAATTTGCACATAGATATATTTTTGATGATGGGTCCCATTTCTTGCGAGAGAACCCATTAGACTGCTATGAGCCTGCTCCTCTTCTTGAGTCGTGGATCTCTTTCTTCGTGAGGGAATAAGAAAATAACCGAAATTCAATATGGACCCAAGATAAGTTATTCCTTCAACTTATTTTATTATCTTATTCTTTTAATTAATTGAGATCTAGTATTGATATTAACACTTTCATCTTGCTCCTTTGCAGGTTAAAAACATCAGTTTGACTTTATGAAATGAGGTGTCCTACAATCAAAAGGTACTTGGATTCCATGGCTTCCTTCCACCAGTCCATGTGCTCTCTCTCTTCTGTTACAAACAATTTGGTATAGACTCTTTAAATTTTGTTTAAACTAGCTATAGAGTTCACGGGTATATAGAACCCTAGTTGTATTAATATGCTTGGTCAGCGACCTATCAACTGTATAATTATATTCTTTTTCATAACACTCTAGGATTTACTGTAGCAGATGAATCTCTCTTCGTTAAAATATAAATGAATATATTTATGGGATTTTTTAATTATTTTCTATCTATACTTAGTATGATCGTATGAGCTTCTATACATTTTTGTTTTCACTTGTTTCTTTTCTGTAGTAGTTTGTAATTAAGCAGTAGAAAAAATCAATGAATCTACTAAGGCCAAGAGGTGTACCCATACATATTATTATCTATATACATACACATTAAACATATAATACTTCAGAAAAGCAATACTAACAGGTATATTTAAACAATGGAATCCCACAAATATTTCATGGCTATGAGGCACACTTATATATATTTATATATATACACATATAAATAAAACATCAACCATATAACATCAACCATATAATACTGAAAATGAAAGTTCACAGTTGAGTTACATATCTGAACAATGATGTCGAGAAAATAATTGGAACAACCATGTTCCTCCCAACCGTAGAAATAGGAAAGCCACGATCACTTGTCCTGATCAACCCCTAGCCTGAACATGAATCCATAAGGGAAAATCAAGTATCACTCCTTAGCCACTGTTACCTTGAACAGTTCATAAAAATGTTTTCCTAACACCAGATGTGCTCATAACAACAAAATAGTTATTTCCCCAACATACTAAGCAATGTCCTACCTCCCACATATGTTGTATTTATATCATTCCTAGGTCTTTCCATTCATTTTCCCTCCTTGAGAAATTCACAGCTTTACAAATCCCTAATTTTTAGGGACTGCTAGTGAAATAAATCAACTTATAACACTTGTAAAAATCAGCTCTGAGTTAACTCAAACATGTTCCCCACTCATGGAGTCATAGTCAACTATTTTTAACCTAGTTGTTCCATTTGTCTTCCAACATTAAATTTATTAAAAAATTTGTCTCATACATGTGTCCATCAAAAGAGGAAAGTTGGCAAGTCAAACCTTTGTCCAACAATCATAAAAATAGTAATTACATACTTCCACAAATCTAAATTTGAATTTCCATAAATGGAAATTTATTTTTGAATAACAATTTTGAAAAGATTTATTTTTTGAATAATTCGAGGATATCACAAGTCATTCTCTTCCAAATGTGCAAGTGCATAATATATTGATGAATTCCATATGTAATTCCCTAAACAAAATGAACATAGTGTAGCATTCCAGTGGATATAAAAATCTAAGATATAGTTGGCTTCAAGCATTTAAGCATGCTCAACCAACATTCTCAACTCTCAGCATCTAATTACCATAACATGAGCTTAGGATATATCCAACATGTATATCACAAGAAATGATAGAAAGAAGAATTCCTAAGAAGAAACAACAACTCATCCATATGTATAAAGAGATATAATATGATGATAAATCTTGAGCACACACAAACATACTCCAGTCTGAAAGATAATTTGTCTCTTGTTATAAATCCACTCAATTCTATAAATTATCTATAAATACCTTCAACTACGAGAACTTCCAGAACATCATGTTTCCACTTTTTATCTTCTCAACTTATGTCATTACAACATTATGCAAGAAGGTACTTGTGCTAATCCTGATCACAAATATCATACTCAGATATTAATATAAGGTTTGTTAGCCTAACTGGAAATGTGAAAATCATTCAAACACAAATACTAGCAACATACAATATCTATGGACTTCTAGCTCATGCATCATAATAGCAGACAATACTGATCTTACAAAAAAATCAATTATTCAAGCTCTTTTCTTCCCCTCTTCAATATGTGATATCCTCGAAGCAATGTTGACCAAATGATCAATCCAAAATCTATTTCTATCTCAAAAACCGACATGGATTCACATTGTATATTTTCAATATTCTCTAAAAATATTCCAAGACAGACACACATCAAATGTAGCTTTTATACTTGTCACTTGGGTTGAGGCTTATCGCCATCATATTACTAATTTTCCAACCCTATTCAAGTTATTCACAAATTAACAAAAACTAAAAAAGATATAACAAATTATAGAAAGGAAGTGAGCATAATTCCCCTTGTGATTTCACATCATAATTTCCACATATTATACCCTAAACCTAGGAGCATAGCATTTAAATTATAGTTATGCCATTCTTCTTTCCATATACAATAATTACTCCCACTGCATAGAATACAAGTTTGGATATTTTAGTTTAAGAAAAACATAATGGGACTCACCTTCGTCATTATGTATGTCAATGTTATGGTTATCCGGGGAAAACTAACCTGCAACATGTGTTTAGGTCACCTAGATAAGAAATTGGATTTGGAACCGATATAACATGTGCTCCAGTAGAGAAAATGCCCACATTATTTATCAAAACATGTAAAGGACCTTTTCAAGAATTCCAAGATTATGAAAACTTCCCAACAAATCAAGAAGGCCAACAATCTAATTAGTCACATCAGATACCAAATATTTAATTAGATTCTTATCCACACATGAATAATATTAGAGCAACAATACATAGGGTTGCAACATGCATTGGAACTTCTAGTGGCTGGTAAGAATATATATATATATATATACATCAGCCTATGAATTTGTACCATATGATTTCCTACCCCAACATCACATCAAGAAATGAAACATAAATTCACAATGTGTCCCATGACATGAGATTGATCTCTAACGATGAAATATATTGTGCAAAAAAACTTCAGTACTGATTCCACTTCTGATGTCATATAAAAGTGGTTTCATTTGAGATAACTCTATGTGAATGTCATTGTTTAAAAATTTTGATCTATTTTGATCTGAATCGTATCCGACAAGAACAATTGGATATCAACACGAGACTCTAAGATGATTAGAAAAGGAAAATTTTAAGGCTATGGAAAAATGAAATCAACTTGTTGGCATGAAAGGGCCCCATGCCATCATGATTGATGTCCAATTTTGTATATAATGTATGTAAAATTGGGAATTATATTATTGTATAAAAGAAATAATGAGATATTCATAAAACCTTTTCCATGTGGGAGAAAAGATAAAACAAACAAAGAAATGAAGGAGAAACGGTCTCGAGAGAAGTTGAAGCATTGGGGATGATTGACCTTCTAGTTATCCTACCACTCGAATCAACATTCTATATGATGTGGCTGTGAATGATTTAAATAATCTACCTAGATATCACTGAGGATCATAGAGACGAACCATAGAGACTGTAATTTTCCCGTAGCTGAACAATAAACATCCTGGCCGAAGCCAAAAGAATGTTGGATTTCTCGTTTGGATTTCTAGGGTAAATTTTGAGTTTATGTGTGATGATGGTTTTTGGTTTCATTGTTCATGTATGGTTAATGTGTGCACTATAACTTAGTGGTTGTATGTGTTTTATTTATCCAATGGAATTTCTTAACAATTTGGACTTGATTTCATTTTATAGGAATATGGTCGTTATATGTTCGTAAGCCAGCTTAACAACTCTTTAACCATAGTCATGCATTGATTCTGGGTTGGAAATCGACGAACCTCCTTCCATAATTGTTGTTATTCATTTGGGGGTTTCTAATTTTGTTTTTAGAGACGTTGGGCACATTTTTTACTTTGTTGGGCATTTTCCTTTTCCCACAAAGCATATATGACATATATATCAAAGTTTGGGATTGTCGGGGTGCTTAATATTAGCTGCCCACATACCATATACACGTTTTTACCCATTCATCAACTATCAAATTCGCCCCAAAACATTTTAATCCATCGTCGAATTCTAAACCAACTTCCATATGATTTTTTTGCATCCTGGGTCACAAAAATTCATCCCAAAACATTTTCTTACATCACTGGTGATTAAATTCACCCTCAGACTTTCTTCTTAGCTTGTTGGTGTTATGAGGAAAATCACTCTATGGCACGGGGTAAACTACAACAGAAAAAATGATTGTAGAAATCAACTCTAATATCAAGTATGCTATATAAACAAATATGCTAACAAGAAAAGATAAAAACCCTACCTCGTCCAGACGTTCGATGAAGTCTAGCATTGAGCACTTGACTCAAAGCAATACACCTGCAACTTTTCCTCAACAACCAATATATGCAAGCATATGGTGATAATATATAAAGTTAGCACATACAATATCATAATCCATCAATATTCATAACAAATATGCCCATGGAATAACAATTCAAATATTTGCAAGACATTAATTGGACGAGAATAGAGTATTTCTATTAAAATGTAATCAAAAAAAGTGTATGAATGAAAAACTTTCATGTCAACACATTTGAAACTGAGAAACTAAGTCCCTTCTAGCTGGGCCTCCACCACTTCAATCCTCCACCAAAGGCAAGTTCATATAAGATAGACAATAAGGTTCTCAATCAAATAGGGAAAATCTTGGGGGATGAACAATGTGATTAGAATTAAAAGGACAAAGGGATTCAGACTCAGTACGAAGTGAATAATTTCTCTAGAATAACGTTTCTCTCAAAGTTGAATTCTTCTCCTCTTCTCCACAGCTTGGATATGGCCCATTTATAGCCTTCAAATGGAATTGAAGGGCAGAGTCGAAAAGTTTCCAGTATATGGGAGGTCAAGGATCATGGATCTCATGAAGTGACATGGAAACTCGACACCATTTTTTAATTTTGAGCACAAAATGTGATGTACGCGGGTTGTAATAGTGCAACCTGCATATACGCATGCTATACAGTTGTTAGGGCATCTATATGTAGAAAAATACATTTTTTAGCTTTGGGAACTGCAAAAGGCGACTTCAAGTCTACATAGGGAAATGGAAAAGGCCTTCTAAGAAAGTTTTCATAGGGTGATGAAAATATTGCTATAATAGATGCCCCCTAATGTGTGAGGTCAGAGGACTATCTGTGATGGCCGAAATATATTATAATTCCCAGAAGTGGAGTAAATGGAGACATAGCTGGATGAGCTAGTTGCTCATAAGAATATTACAATCCATAATGACTTTGCGCACATGGCTGCCAATTTGAATTACACTACAGATCCATGTGGAAATATACCAAACAGTTTTTCATGGCCATGAATAGGAAATACAAAAGTAGATACATGCCATGGGATGTCATAGTCACTAACAAGGCCTAGTGAAAACCAATTCAAAATCAATCTGAAGATGTTTGTATTCAATGAAGTACAATCTAATATCCCATGATCACTGAAGTCATATAGGTACTGGTCCAATGAATGATAGAAACAACTTAGGAAATCTACGAATATGAAATGATGTCTTCAAGTCTTCTACACAATCTGCCAAAGTTGAAAGTCTACATCATGTGAATGAAGGAGTTGAGGCCGAACACAATGGGACTTTGTTTGATTGCTAGTCATTAAGGTATATCATTAACAAATGCGAGACAACCTATCGATAATGAAAGTAGGTATCAAGGCACCGAGTACATTCTTACAAGTGTGAATAAAGGTGTTGAGGTCTAACACTTGAATAATCCATCGATCATGAGACATTGATGTATTCCCAACTGTTGATGGAGAGAGAAAATGCCACTGATGATTGCAAGCCTCTAGGTACTCATAGGACTCTAGGTCTCATTTCCAGAATAGATGGGCTTAAGTCGATGCAAGGAGACTTGCTTAAAGGAGAGCATTAAGGCATCTCTCATCATTCATCATGAGGTACAAAGTAGGAGCTTGATGATTTGGAGGAACTCGAACTAAGAACATGTTCATGAACCAACGACCTTGTGCATCGTTTACATGCACCAGATGCAAGCAATGCACGAAAAGACCCTCTGAATAGAAACCAATAAGGAAAATTGCCGACAAAGGTGAGGAAACCACCAATAAGGATAACAGAATCCAAAACACTACACGAATCCCAATGTGTAAATAGATTTATTTTTGTCGAACATAAGGGAAACCCCCTAGTCAACGACCAATGAGGAGATGTCTATTGTTGGGTTCAAGGTTACCTACCCACAAGGAAAGTAGGACCAGGGTGCACGGTAGGACTACAACTTCTTGTAACTCTGAGACACACTGAGGGTATGGACGACATGCAAAGTCAATATTTTTGATAAATAGATAACACATGCTGATGGACATCCTTTGAGAAAGAGAATCAGACATATGGATGACTATGGTAGCATAAACTTAATGATTAAACTTTGTGATGTAGGAGGCACCAATCAAACTCTCCATAGGGACTGAAAGAGTAACTAGATGGGGGATTAAACTTTGAGTAACGAGCTCAACTTCCTAAGGTCATGCTAAACCCAAAATTTTGATGACAAGTGGACTCAAATTTTTTTGCTATGTTCAAAGGCGACACGACTGCTGCCAACATAAGATAATATTCTTTTCCTGCCCGTATTTTTTTTGTTTTTTCATAGTCAAATGAATGTTATGATACAAAGGAGGAAATAAGTGTCACGAGTATGAAACTAGTTCCAATAGTGGAACATACCTATTCTCAATGCAAGGAGGTGCATGCAGGATATGTACACTCGGGGGAATGTTTCCTCTTGGGGTATAGGGTGTCAAGCCACAAAGGATATAAACAAGGATCTTCTTGGTTGATGATGCAAACTGCTGAGGTGGTATGATTATAATGCGAAAGTAAGAACTGGAGATAGGCTCAATATTGCAAGTAAGAGAATGAGATGAAATTACAACTTAATGCCACATAATGTCCTTTTTAGTAAATTTAGTCTACTAGGTTTGAAAAAGGGTTAAAATGACACGAAATAGACATCCTTTCAAATACAATTTACGAGTGTGAAAGAGACAAGTTCAATCGGAAATATTTTTCTCTTTTTGAGAGAGTCAGAAAAGAGCTTAAACCAGACTCGTTGGGAGTCCCATAGGTATAGGTCAACATGCTTATGAGTAAGAAATGAGGTTCGAACGCAAATTCATATATTAGCTATAATGGACTCTTAGTCCTACGGACAAAATCTCTGCATGGGCATCGAATAGAACAGAGGTTCTAACTAGGGAACCCATGTTTGGTAAGTCTCTACCATTCAATAATGACACTTCTAGTTGCAGAAAGAAGGTTATGTGTCGCTAATAAACAGGTTCATACCTAAGGCATATGAATTGCAGTTATAGGATAATGCAAGTGGGAAAAATAGAGTAATGACCTATCCTATATGTTGGTCAATGAAAATACCTGCCAAAGTTATGAACGGGTGACATGATGCTAGAAACCGGAAGAAACCCTGGATAAAAACACCAAAACCAACTCCATCCATTGCATTATTATTCCACTAGGCCATAATGTTAACAAAAACTATGTAAAGTGGGTAAATTTTTTCTATAAATAGTAAAAATAACCAATTTACCATATCATTTGTATTTTTTACCCAAATAGTACATTTTGGACCAAATTTCCCTCAAGTTTCAACTGCGGATTGCGGGAGCTACAAGTGACGGGATTGACAATCGTTTGGACCAAGTAAGTCTTCTTTCTCTTTTCTTCATTCCTATTGATTTAAAATTTTCATTGAGGCTTCAATTCTTGAGTATTTGAAGGCGTAAATTGAAAATTAGGGTATACGTGGGTTGTAGATCACCGGGTCACATATACACAGCCCTATACGTGATTGTTATCGAAACAGATAGTGTATATGTAGCCCTATACGCGACTGTGTAAGCTGCAACTCGCGTACAAGTCCGTGAGTTGAATTTTTAGAATGGTACTAACTCAAAAATTGATTTTAGAATTACAAGATGGTGTTGGAGTGGAGAGAAAGAGAGCATGAAGAGATTGATGTTGCAGTGGAAGGAGATCCAGGGGCCCAAATGGAATTAATAAGATGTGGGCTATATAAATTTTGGGCTCTCATAGGCATGCGGGATCAAGTGAGGCTGCTCCAGATGTTGGTGAACTACTGGGATCCAGATATAGAGGCCTGTAACCATGATGGGAAACCATTGAGGATTGAATTCGAGGACATATACTTTCTGACAAGATTTTCACATCAAGGTGAGGTGGTGAACCTCAAATCCCGGGGAGCTGGGAGTGGCATGAATATAGAGGACTAAATAGCCACCCATTGCATTGCAAGGACCGAGAAGGTAGGGAGCCAACTCCCGATCAGAGTGATCAACAAAGTGAGTCTCAATATCATGTCCTAGTGTTGACATGGATCACAAGGTTGGCCTCATTGCATCAAGCATCAAGTCCACTTATGTTCTACTCGGTGGAGTGCTTGCGACCCACAGTTTACGACTGGTGCACCTCATTGTTGGACAACATGAAGAGCCAGCTAATAGATTGCATAGAAGGTAGAAAGAGGAACTTCGATTTTGTGTCTATCTTATGTAGGTTTTTCTTCAAGTGGGTTCTAGTCTTGGGCTCTAGAGTCGATATTGTTCTGCATGGACTTTGCCATCCATCCATGGCACGGTGGACCGAAGTGATGAGGCGGTTGAGAGGTGGTAGGGTACCAACACCCTACAATGATTAGTTTTTCTTCTAGAGGCATCGGAAGGTAATATCTCTGGATGAATACCCATATGCAAGGATTGACTTTAGAGGAGATTTAGACATGCCATTACCACTAGGTTCCTCCTATAGAGACATAGGTATGATTTTTTTTTTGAATATTTCATTTTTTTGTATTTTTGTAGAAGAAAACAAAAATATTTTGGGATGATGTCAAGTACTAATTAAAACATGTATGTTACATATATGTGAGTCCATGACAGCTAGATGGAATCCCATGACATCGAAGAAGGCACTGGGGGGATGATCCAGCAGGAGGAGATGTAGAGAGAGTTCTTCAAAATGTGCAGGGAAACCTGTCTCATTTGACATAAAGAATTCTGATAGTTCAGGTAGAGGATATTTCGGAGGCGATGTAGCAACATTTGGTAGGTGAGCCCCATGCTTGGGTGCGACTCTTTTGGCATCTCGCGAATTCCGTACTATGCTATCATGACACACATCTGACACCATAGGCGTAGATGTCATGGTTATTGTATTGATTGACCGTATGTATATGTATTTTGAGGGTGTGAGCCCCAATTTTGTACTATAACACCATATTTTTGGATAGATGATATATAAAAAACATTGGTCTTTGGATTTACTTATATTACAATGTGTACATTGGTCAATGTGTTTTATTTTCTTTAGTTATGTGACAAATTCCAATCTAAAACATAATTAGCCTATGCATCAGATACATAATTAGAACTTCTAGGTATGTGATGATAAGTAATAAAATCAAAATATCGTTCCAAAATTCGTACTCATAGGAGTCATCGGATTAGAGTAGGGTCTTACACATGGTAACTGTCGTTCAACTGACATACTACTAACTTGGATTCCAGGATAAATTATAAATAATGAATACCATGTGAAATGGAATTGCGCAAAAGCTCCATAACTCCGCTATATTCGGCCACATTATTCGTTGATGGCCCTAGGAAAACGCCAGCTGAAGACACCATTTGACCCTTAGGTGAGTAAAAAACCCAAGCGGCAAAAGCCAAGTTCTGTATATGACAACTGGCCCCATCTGTGAATCCTAAGTAGACCAAAGACTTCATTGACATCTTCCAACCAAGGGAAAACTCAATAAGAAAACTGATGATGAAAAGGGGAGACGATGTATACACTAAAATACATTAGTATACAAATAGTAACACCTAATATTGGCACTAAAGTGTAATATATTTTCAATTAGGGTCCATTTCTGGGCTCAACCATTATATTCCCTTCATAATCTTCTAATTCGTAGGATCCTTTTTCTAATACATGTCGCACGATATAAGGACCGTGCCACATGGGGTTGAAATTGACTTCCCCCAGTGGTTCTTTTTCTTGGTCATACAAGAGGACCAAGTCTCCCTCAGCATATTGCCAAGGATAGACATATTTATCACACTAGACCTTGAAACGTCATTTATTCACTTCGATAGTCGTAGAGGCATCTCGATGCTAATCATCTAGGCTCTCTAGGTGTAGGAGGTATAGTTCAAGATTGGAAGTGTCAGGTAGGATCTTAACTGCCAATATAAGAGAAGGGATTTCACATTCAATAGGTAGGATAGACTCCACACCATGTACTAACTAGAAAGGAGAAAAACTGGTGTAAGTTTTAACCAAGGTTCGGTATGCCCAAAGCGCATGGTAAAGCATGATATGCATGTCAGATTTGCTCTGGCTGACAGTTTTCTGCAAAATCGTCTTGAGAGACTTGTTCATGGCCTCCACTTGTCCATTTTCTTGGAGGTATTAAGGGGAATAATGACCATGTTTAAACCCTAGTTTTGATGCTAATTCTTTCATCATTTCATTATGAAAGTGACTGCCATGATCAGTGAAAATCTCACTCGGGATTTTGAACCTGACTATAATTTGATTGAACACAAAAAATGCAATAGTCTTACCATTGGATTAAATTGTAGGAATGGCCTCAGACCACTTAGTAAAGTAGTCTACAACTATGAGAATATGTTGATGCCCCCCAGCCAAGGTTGGGTTGAAATCCACAAAATCTACCCCCCACTTGGTGAAGGGACCAACAGTAATGACTGGGTGAAGAGGGGTTGGATGCGAGTGCATATTCTGAGTGAACACCTGGCAGGGGTGACACTTCTTGAATGCTTCAAAAAAATCTTTAAGAATAGATGGCCAAAAATAATTGTCTCTTAATATCTTCTGGGTTGTCGCAAGCCCAGATAGATGACCACCACAAGCCCCACTGTGAGAGTCATTAAGGACAGACTCATCCTCTTCATGAGTCAAGAAATGATGCAAGATATTATCTATGCCTCAATGATACAAAGTTTCATCGATGATAAGGTATAAGTTCTTATCTTGATATTGTATACATGGTCGTTCATCTCTTGAAATATGTTGAGGGAACTTCAAGGTTTGAAGGTAGATCATAATATCTCCATACTAGGGGTATAACGACGAGACAAGGAAAATGTTTTCATCTGCAAATGAATCAACATGAATAACATCCTCATCTAACCAAGGGAAGTCCGATAATAATTCGAAAAAAACTAGCGATTTCTTGGATTTTGCTGAAGCAAAATCAAGATCAAACTCTTACAAGATGAAAATCCATTTATTATATTTCCCCCCTATGATACTCCTAGTAAGGACGTATTGAAATGGATTGACATCAAAAACCACAGTAGTTTTGAAAATCAATATATAGTGTCATAATCGTTGAATTGTGTGAACAGAAGCCAAAGCTATCTTCTCAACATGAGAATACTTGAGTTCAGGGCAGACTAAATTTCGACTAAGATAGTAAACAACATGCTCACGGAGCTCATCATCCTCCTGAACTAAAACCATACAAATCATCCCTTTGGACGCGGCGATATAAAGTAAGTAATCTCTATTATAGTCTAGAGGCTAGAATAGGCGTCGATACCAAGGATTTATTCAGAGCATCAAAGGATTCCTGGGATCACTCATCCCATATAAAAGGAGTGTCCTTCTTCAAGAGACGCATGAAACCCTTAGTAATATTGGCATAATTTACTATAAACCGACGTAAAAAGTTAGTTTTCTCCTGTAAACCTTGAAGTTGATGAATGGTGCATAGGGGAGGCAATCGAAGTATTTCCTCAACCTTTAAAGGATTCACCATGATCCTAGTCTCAGAGACTAAGAACCCTAGAATACAACCCGAACTAACACAAAATATGCACTTATGAGGGTTCAAACGGATGCGATAATAGAGACATCTTTCAAAAACTAGTCGAAGGTGGGTAGAGTGATCCACTCTCTTGTGAGAATGAGTAGTGATATCATCAAGGTAAGCTTAGAATATATGCTTGAGATCATGAAATGCGATGGTCATGGCTTGTTGGAAGGTTTCTCTAGTATTTTTAAGGCCGAAAGACATTTTCTGGTATGCAAATGTACCCCAAAGACAAGTAAATGTTGTCTTATGTTGATCCCTGAGTTTAATCTGAATTTGGTTGTATCCTGAAAATCCATCTATGAAATAAAAAACCTCACTTCCCTCACACTCATCGATAATCTAATCAATGACGGGTGTCAGGAAGTTGTCTTTAGGACGGGCCTTATTCAGGTCTCTAAAATCCATTCATACATGGATGGTTCCTTGCTTCTTATTCACAGGAACAAGGTTGGATACCCATTCAGTCAAGGGAACTAGGTAGATGAAGCCAACATTAAAAATTTTCTCCACCTCTGCGTTAACAGTAGGGGCCTTCTTGGGATTCACAACTCTAATTCATTGTCGAACAGGTTTATCATCCATGTAGGTTTTAATATCATGTTCAAAAATTCGAGGGTTGATTCTTGGCATCTCTTCATATGACCAAGCGAATACATCGTGAAATTCTTTGAAGAGTTCGGTGTAGATCAGAGTTTCTTCTGGAAAAGAATCTGCAACGATATATACATTTTCAACCTTACCAGGAATACGAGAGATACCATGTTTCCTTCAACATAAATACCATGTGTATCAAGTGGAACTACAACGTGACGAAGTATCTCGCTCAAGGTAGATCTAAAATCATCTTGTTCGATTCTAGCAAGCTCTGGAAGGAAATAAGAGTGATGTTGCATATCATCCCATGGCNGAGGAAATCATGTGAGAAATATGATCAAGTGGCCCATACGGGCTTAAGAATAGGATCATCCTTGTCCATCTATGAGGTGACAGGATCTAGGTCAGAAAAAGAGCCAAGAAAATCCTAATACGCTATCTTTTCCTCCAATAGTGGCATATCCATTCCAGTATGTGACTAAAATTCACAACATCCAGTTAAGGAAGGTAGTGTCCAAGGATCATTAAAGTGTGAAGTGTGAAAAGGAACGGACCTCATTGATGAAGCATACCTACTAGACATGCCATAGATATGATGAATTGGTGCCACAAAATCAAAGGTACCCATAAGGGATGAATACATTATGACACCAATATTCTCATTTGTCAGTTGAAAATTGTCAATCACGACGATTAGCAGTCCAACTGATACATTGGGGCTAGCGTACACAAAAGACAATTGATCGATCATCAAAATTTTCCCATCATGAGGAAAACATAAATTATGGAAGACAGGCGATATTATTGCAGTCATATCATAAGTCCAGTTATGTCCTAGTAACAAGTTATAGTCAAGGGATGCATCAACGGCCTCAACATCCACATCCAACATCTTCCCACCTAACTAGACCGGGAAGGTAGGAAGAATACCGTGGGGATGAAAAGAATGACTGTCAAATTCAGTCAACATGGTCGGATATTGAGAGAGGGTTGGAGATCCAATGGTTTTCCAATAGGTTAGGGGCATCACGCATGTTGCATGTTTGATGGTATACTTTGAGCAATCCACGTGGATTTGGAAATCCACATGGTAAGGAAACCAAGGCTTCACATACGTGATGTCAAACTTGATAAAATTATAGCCACATGAGTCTAGATCTCCTAACACAGATAATAAGGAATTCCTCTGTGAATAACATGTCTAGAGTACCTCCAGGACCAACATCACGCAAGGGGTTTGACCCACATCCTAAAAAATAGAGTAATTTTGGAAAGCTCTAGCATTAGGGTTGTGCATAGAGCGTTTGAGTACTGCTTTCGAAATACGAGGCAAAGGCTCTAGTTTTTTGATCTGTAAAGGTGTCTCTGTGGGAGGGGGAGACTCTAGACCTAGAACAGTCTATAAAGAACTTTAATCACGAGACCGAGTGGCTACATTAACCTGAGAATTAACCATATTGATGCATAGACGATCACCGTCTTGCATCGGTGGGTTTTGACTTCCACTCACCACATTTCCAGCATTCGAGGAGCTCAAGCCCATGTGATGATTATGCATAAAAGGATTAGGTAGCACAACGGGTGGTAGAGATAAAATCCTTGCAGCTTCCACAAGTTTGGGGCACAAGTGGGTAAGGTGATCATTCGTACAAAGCTTGTAAGGAAACTTCACCTTTCACCTTTCTTTCTTTCCCTCACCAACATTATTATTCAACTTCTCACTATCAACATTGTACTTGGGTTTATTTTTATTATTATCCTTCCCACCCTTATGATTTTTACCACGTCCTTTCCTTTTATTCCCTCCTGGTTGCTGGTTACCATTCGGGTTGGTCGACAATTACACAGAATGTACATCCACCGAATGAGTGGGAGTGGAGGACACAGAATAAGATTGTCCTCCTACAGACTGGCTTAGAGACAAATATGTCAATTGGCTTGTCACCAAGTCTACAGATTTGACATTTGTAGAGCCTACAATGCCATCGGCATGAGGCTTGATATTTTGTCTAGGGTCGTAGCTTGAACTCGGTTCATCTAGAAGAATTTCATATAAAATCCCAGACTGAGCGTATATAAGATCTAACTATTGGGATTTAAAAATTGCTTCTTCCTTAGATTTAACTCTGGATGTAGAAGCATCCTTTGAAATATAAGGTTGTAAAGACTTAAGGAACCATTCCAAAAGGAACTCCAGAGGAATGTATGCCTTGATCAACCTCTTTTGTCTATGTCACTCTTG
>JASDQU010102853.1:83981-96022 GCA_032191745.1 Picea mariana | reverse complement strand
TGAAACATAAATGCACAATGTGTCCCATGACATGAGCTTGATCTCTAACGATGAAATATATTGTGCAAAAAAACTTCAGTACTGATTCCACTTCTGATGTCGTATAAAAGTGGTTTCATTTGAGATAACTCTAGATGTGAATGTCATTGTTTAAATAATTTGATCTATTTTGATCTGAATTGTATCCGACAAGAACAATTGGATATCAACACAGGACTCTAAGATGATTAGAAAAGGAAAATTTTAAGGCTATGGAAAAATGAAATCAACTTGTTGGCATGAAGGGGCCCCATGCCATCATGATTGATGTCCAATTTTGTATATAATGTATGTAAATTTGGGAATTATATTATTGTATAAAAGAAATAATGAGATATTCATAAAACCTTTTCCATGTGGGAGAAAAGATAAAACAAACAGAGAAATGAAGGAGAAACGCTCTTGAGAGAAGTTGAAGCATTGGGGATGATTGACCTTCTAGTTATCCTACCACTCGACTCAACATTCTATATGATGTGGTTGTGAATGATTTAAATAATCTACCCAGATGTCACTTAGGATCATAGAGATGAACCATAGAGCCTGTAATTTTCCCATAGCTGAACAATAAACATCCTGGCCGAAGCCAAAAGAATGTTGGATTTCTCATTTGGGTTTCCAGGGTAAATTTTGAGTTTATGTGTGATGATGGTTTTTGGTTTCATTGTTCATGTATGGTTAATGTGTGCACTATAAATTAGTGGTTGTATGTGTTTTATTTATCCAATGGAATTTCTTAACAATTTGGACTTGATCTCATTTTATAGGAATATGGTCGTTATATGTTCATAAGCTAGCTTAACAACTCTTTAACCATAGTCATGCATTGATTTTGGGTTGGAAACCGACGACCCTCCTTCCATAATTGTTGTTATTCATTTGGGGGTTTCTAATTTTGTTTTTAGAGACATTGGGCACATTTTTTACTTTGTTGGGCATTTTCCTTTTCCCACAAAGCATATATGACATATATATCAAAGTTTGGGATTGTCGAGGTGCTTAATATTAGTTGCCCACAGACCATATACACGTTTTTCCCCATTCGTCAACTATCAAATTCGCCCCAAAACATTTTAATCCATTGTCAAATTCTAAACCAACTTCCATATGATTTTTTTGCATCGTGGGTCACAAAAATTCATCCCAAAACATTTTCTTACATCACTGGTGATTAAATTCACCCTCGGAGTTTCTTCTTAGCTTGTTGGTGTTATGAGGAAAATCATTCTATGGCATGGGGTAAACTACAAAAAAAAAAATGATTGCAGAAATCAACTCTAATCTCAAGTATGCTATATAAACAAATATGCTAACAAGAAAAGATAAAGACCCTACCTCGTCCAGACGTTCGATGAAGTCTAGTGTTGAGCACTTGACTCAAAGAAATACACCTGAAACTTTTCCTCAAAAACCAAGATATGCAAGCATATGGTGATAATATATAAAGTTAGCACATACAATATCATAATCCATCAATATTCATAACAAATGCGCCCATGGAATAACAATTCAAATATTTGCAAGACATTAATTGGACAAGAATAGAGTATTTCTATTAAAATGTAATCAACAAAAGTGTATGAATGAAAAACTTCCATGTCAACATTTGAAACTGATAAACTAAGTCCCTTCCAGCTGGGCCTCCACCACTTCAATCTCCACCAAAGGCAAGTTCATATAAGATAGACAATAAGGTTCTCAATCAAATAGGGAAAAGCTTGGGGGATGAACAATGTGATTAGAATTAAAAGGACAAAGGGATCCAGATTCAATATGAAGTGAATAATTTCTCCAGAGTAACTTTTCTCTCAAAGTTGAATTCTTCTCCTCTTCTCCATAGCTTGGATATGGCCCATTTATATCCTTCAAATGGAACTGAAGGGTTGAGTCGAAAAGTTTTCAGTATATGGAAGGTCAAGGATCATGGATCTCATGAAGTGACATGGAAACCCGACACCATTTTTTAATTTTGAGCACAAAACTCGATGTACGCGGTTTGTAATGGTGCAACCTGCATATACGCATGCTATATAGTTGTTAGGGCATCTATATGTGGAAAAATACATTTTTTAGATCTGGGAACTGCAAAAGGGGACTTCAAGTCTGCATAGGGAAATGGAAAAGGCCTTCTAAGCAAGTTTTCATAGGGGGATGAAAATATTGCTATAAAAGATGCCCCCTAATGTGTGAGGTCAGAGGACTATATGTGACGGCCGAAATATATTATAATTCCTAGAAGTGGAGTAAATGGAGACATAGATGGATGAGCTAGTTGGTCATAAGAATATTACAATCCATAATGACTTTGCGCACATGGCTGCCGATTTGAATTACACTGCAGATCCATGTGGAAATATACCAAACAGTTGTTCATGGCCATGAATAGGAAATACAAAAGTAGATACATGCCATAGGATGTCATAGTCACGAACAAGGCCCAGTGAAAACCAATTCAAAATCAATCTGAAGATGTTTGTATACAATGAAGTACAATCTAATCTCCCATGATCATTGAAGTCATATAGGTACTGGTCTAATGAATGATAGAAACAACTTAGGAAATCTACAAATATGAAATGATGTCTTCAAGTCTTCTACACAATTTGCCAAAGGTGCAAGTCTACATCATGTGAATAAAGGAGTTGAGGTCGAACACAATGAGACTTTGTTTGATTACCAGTCATTAAGGTATATCGTTAACAAATGCAAGACAACCTATCAATAATGAAAGTAGGTATCAAGGAACCGAGTACATTCTTACAAGTGTGAATAAAGGTGTTGAGATCTAACACTTGAATGATCCATTGATCATGAGACATTGATGTATTCCCAACTGTCGATGGAGAGAGAAAATGCCACTGATGATTGCAAGCCTCTAGGTACTCATAGGACTCTAGGTCTCGTTTCCAGAATAGATGGGCTTAAGTCGATGGAAGGAGACCTGCTTAAAGGAGAGCATTAAGGCATCTCTCATCATTCATCATGAGGTACAAAGCAAGAGCTTGATGATTTGGAGGAACACAAACTAAGAACATGTTCATGAACCAACAACCATGTGCATCGTTTACATGCACCAGATGCAAGCAGTGCACGAAAAAGACCCTCTAAATAGAAACCAATAAGGAAAATTGCTGACAAAGGTGAGGAAACCACCAATAAGGATAATGGAATCCAAGACACTACATGAATCCCAATGTGTGAATAGATTTATTTTTGTTGAACATAAGGGAAACCCCCTAGTCAACGACCAATGAGGAGATGTTGATTGTTGGGTTCAAGGTTACCTACCCACAAGGAAAGTAGGACCAGGGTGCACGGTAGGACTACAACTTCTTGTAGCTCTGAGACACACTGAGGGTATGGCCGACATGCAAAGTCAATATTTTTGATAAATAGCTGACACATGCTGATGGATATCCTTTGAGAAAGAGAATCAGACATATGGATGACTATGGTAGCATAAACTTAATGATTAAACTTTGTGATGTAGGAGGCACCAATCAAACTCTCCATAGGGACTGGAAGAGTAACCAGATGGGGGAGTAAACTTTGAGTAACGAGCTCAACTTCCTAAGGTCATTCTAAACCCAAAATTTTGATGACAAGTGGACTCAAAATTTTTTGCTATGTTTAAAGGCGACACGATTGCTGCCAACATAAGATAATATTCTTTTCGTGCCCGTATTTTTTTTGTTTTTTCATAGTCAAATGAATGCTATGATACAAAGGAGGAAACGAGTGTCATGAGTATGAAACTAGTTCCAATAGTGGAACATACCTATTCTCAATGCAAGGAGGTGCATGCAGGATATGGACACTTGGGGGAATGTTTCCCCTTGGGGTATAGAGTGTCAAGCTACAAAGGATATAAACAAGGATCTTCTTGGTTGATGATGCAAACTGCTGAGGTGGTAGGATTATAATGTGAAAGTGAGAACTGGAGATAGGCTCAATACTGCAAGTAAGAGAATGAGATGCAATTACAACTTAATGCCACATAATGTCCTTTTTAGTAAATTTAGTCTACTAGGCTTGAAAAAGGGTTAAAATGACACGAAATAGACATCCTTTCAAATACAATTTACGAGTGCGAAAGAGACAAGTTCAATCAGAAATATTTTTCTCTTTTTGAGAGAGTCAGAAAAGAGCTTAAAACAGACTCGTTGGGAGTCCCGTAGGTATATGTCAACATGCTTATGAGTAAGAAATGAGGTTCGAACGCAAATTCATATATTAGCTATAATGGAATCTTGGTCCTACGAACAAAATCTTTGCATGGGCATCGAATAGAACAGAGATTATAACTAGGGAACCCATGTTTGGTAAGTCTCTACCATTCAATAATGACACTTCTAGTTACAGAAAGAAGGTTATGTGTCGCTAACAAATAGGTTCGTACCTAAGGCATATGAATTGCAGTTATAGGATAATGCAAGTGGGAAAAATAGAGTAATGACCTATCCTATATGTTGGTCAATGAAAATACCTACCAAAGTTATGAACGGGTGACATGATGCTAGAAACCAGAAGAATCCCTAGATAAAAACACCAAAACCAACTCCATCCATTGCATTATTATTCCACTAGGCCAGAATGTTAACAAAAACTATGTAAAGTGGGTAAAATTTTTCTATAAATAGTAAAAATAACCAATTTACCATATCATTTGTAATTTTTACCCAAATAGTACATTTTGGACCAAATTTCCCTCGAGTTTCAACTGTGGATTGAGGGAGCTACAAGTGACGGGATTGACAACCGTTTGGACCAAGTAAGTCTTCTTTCTCTTTTCTTCATTCCTATTGGTTTAAAATTTTCATTGAGGCTTCAATTCTTGAGTATTTGAAGGCGTAAATTGGAAATTAGGGTATACGTGGGTTGTAGATCAATGGGTCACGTATACACAGCCCTATACGTGATTGTTATCGAAACAGATCATGTATATGCAGCCCTATACGCGACTGTGTAAGCTGCAGCTCGCGTACAAGTCCGTGAGTTGAATTTTTAGAATGGTACTACCTCAAAAATTGATTTTAGACTTACAGGATGGTGTTGGAGTGGAGAGAAAGAGAGCACGAAGAGCTTGATGTTGCAGTGGAAGGAGATCCAGAGGCCCAAATGGAATTAATAAGATGTGGGATATATAAAGTTTGGGTTCTCACAAGCATGAGGGATCAAGTGAGGCTACTCCAGATGTTGGTGAACTACTGGGATCCAAATATAGAGGCATGTAACCATAATGGGAAACCATTGAGGATTGAAGTCGAGGACATATACTTTCTGACAAGATTTTGACATCAAGGTGAGGTGGTGAACCTCAAAGCCCGGGGATCTAGGAGTGGCATGAATATATAGGACTAAATAGCCACCCATTGCATTGCAAGGACCGAGAAGGTAGGGAGCCAACTCCCGATTAGAGTGATCAATAAAGTGAGTCTCAATATCATGTCCTAGTGTTGACATGGATCACAAGGTTAGCCTCATTGCATCAAGCATCAAGGCCACTTATGTTCTACTCAGTGGAGTGCTTGCGACCCATAGTTTACAACTGGTGCACCTCATTGTTGGACAACATGAAGAGCCAGCTAACAGACTGCATACAAGGTAGAAAGAGGAACTTCGAGTTTGTGTCTATCTTATGTAGGTTTTTCTTCGAGCGGGTTCCAGGCTTGGGATCTAGAGTCGAGATTGTTCTACATGGACTTTGCCATCCATCCATGGCATGGTGGACCAAAGTGATGGGGCAGTTGAGAGGTGGTAGGGTACCAACACCCTACAATGATGAGTTTTTCTTCTAGTGGCATCGAAATGTAATAGCTATGGATGAATACCCATATGTAGGGATTGACTTTAGAGGAGATTCAGACATGCCATTACCACCAGGTTCCGCCTATAGAGACATAGGTATGAGTTTTTTTTTGAATATTTCATTTTTTTGTATTTTTGTAGAAGAAAACAAAAATATTTTGGGATGATGTCAAGTACTAATTAAAACATATATGTTACATATATGTGGGTCCATGATGGCCAGATGGAATCCCATGACATCAAAGAAGGTACCGGGGGGATGATCCAATGGGAGGAGATGTAGAGAGAGTTCTTCAAAATGTGCAGGGAAACCTGTCTCGTTTGACACAAAGAATTCTGATGGTTCAGGTAGAGGATATTTCAGAGGCGATGCAACAACATGTGGTAGGTGAGCCCCATGCTTGGGTGCGACTCTTTTGGCATCTTACAAATTCCGTACTATGCTATCATGACAAACATCTGACACCACATGCATAGATGTCAGGTTATTGTATTGATCGACCGTATGTATATGTATTTTGAGGGTGTGAGCCCCAATTTTGTACTATAACACCATATTTTTGGATAGATGATATATAAAAAACATTGGTCTTCGGATTTACTTATATTACAATGTGTACATTGGTCAATGTGTTTTATTTTCTTTAGTTATGTGACAAATTCCAATCCAAAACATAATTAGCCCATGCATCAGATACATAATTAGAACTTCTAGGTATGTGATGATAAGTAATAAAATCAAAATATCGTTCCAAAATTTGTACTCGTAGGAATCGTCAGATTAGAGTAGGGTCTCACACACGGTAACTGTCGTTCAACTGACATACTACTAACTTGGAGTCCAGGATAAATTATAAATAATGAATACCACGTGAAATGGAATTGCGCAAAAGCTCTATAACTCCACTATATTCGGCCACATTATTTGTTGATGGCCCTAGGAAAACACCACCTGAAGACACCATTTGACCCTTAGGTGAGTAAAAAACCCAAGCGGTGGAAGCCAAGTTCTGTATATGACAACTGGCCCCATCTGTGAATCCTAAGTAGACCAAAGACTTCATTGACATCTTCCAACCAAGGGAAAACTCAATAAGAAAACCGATGATGAAAAGGGGAGAAGATGTATACACTAAAATACATTAGTATACAAAGAGTAACACCTAATATTGGCGCTCAAGCATAATATATTTTCAATTAGGGTCCATTTCTGGGCTCAACCATCATATTCCCTTCATAATATTCTAATTCATAGGATCCTTTTTCTAATACATGTCGCACGATATAAGGACCGTGCCACATGGGGTTGAAATTGCCTTCCCCCAGTGGTTCTTTTTCTTGGTCATACAAGAGGACCAAGTCTCCCTCAGCATACTGCCAAGGACAAACATATTTATCATACTGGACCTTGAAAACATCATTTATTCACTTCGATAGTCGTAGAGGCATCTCGACGCTAATCATCTAGGCTCTCTAGGTGTACGAGGCATTGTTCAAGATTGGAAGTGTCGGGTAGGAGCTTGACTACAAATATAAGAGAAGGGATTTCACATTCAATAGGTAGGATAGACTCCACACCATGTACTAACTAGAAAGGAGAAAAACTGGTGAAAGTTTTAACTGAGGTTCAGTATGCCCAAAGCGCATGGTAAAGCATGATATGCCAGTCAGATTTGCTCTACCTGACAGTTTTCTGCAAAATCATCTTGAGAGACTTTTTCATGGCCTCCACTTGTCCATTTTCTTGGGGGTAGTAAGGGGAATAATGACCATGTTTAAACCCTATTTTTGATGCTAATTCTTTCATCATTTCATTCTAAAAGTGACTTCCATGATTAGTGACAATCTCACTCGGGATTTTGAACCTGTCTATAATTTGATTGAACACGAAAAATGCAATAGTCTTACCATTGGATTAAATTGTAGGAATGGCCTCAAACCACTTGGTAAAGTAGTCTACGACTATGATAATATGTTGATGCCCCCCAGCCGAAGTTGGGTTGAAATCCACAAAATCTACCCCCCACTTGGTGAAGGGAACAACGGTAATGACTGGGTGAAGAGGGGTTGGATGCGAGTGCATATTTTGAGTGAACACCTGGCAGGGGTGACACTTCTTGAACGCTTCAAAAAAATATTTAAGAATAGATGGCCAAAAATAATTTTCTCTTAATATCTTCTGGGTTGTCGCAAGCCCAGATAGATGACCACCACAAGCCCCACTGTGAGAGTCATTAAGGACAGACTCATCCTCTTCGTGAGTCAAGAAATGATGCAAGATATTATCTATGCCTCAACGATACAAAGTGTCATCGATGATAAGGTATAAGTTCTTATCTTGATATTGTATACATGGTCGTTCATCTCTCGAAATATGTTGAGGGAACTTCAAGGTTTGAAGGTAGATCATAATATCTCCATACTAGGGGTATAACGATGAGACAAGGAAAATGTTTTCATCCACAAATGAATCAACATGAATAACATCCTCATCTAACCGAGGGAAGTCCGATAATAATTCGGAAAAAACTAGCGATTTCTTGGATTTTGTTGAAGAAAAATTGAGATCAAACTCTTACAAGATGAAAATCCATTTATTATATTTCCCCCCTATGATACTCCTAGTAAGGATGTATTGAAATGGATTGACATCAACAACCACAGTAGTTTTGAAAAGCAATATATAGTGTCGTAATCGTTGAATTGTGTGAACGAAAGCCAAATCTATCTTCTCAACATGAGAATACTTGAGTTCAGGGCAGACTAAGTTTCGACTAAGATAGTAAACAACATGCTCACTGAGCTCATCATCCTCCTGAACTAAAACCATACAAATCATCCCTTCGGATGCGGCGATATAAAGCAAGTAATCTCTATTATAGTTTGGAGGCTAGAAGAGGCGTCGATACCAAGGATTTATTCAAAGCATCAAAGGATTCCTGGGATCACTCATCCCATATAAAAGGAGTGTCCTTCTTCAAGAGACGCATGAAACCCTTAGTAATATTGGCATAATTTACTATAAACCGACGTAAAAAGTTAGTTTTCCCCTGTAAACCTTGAAGTTGATGAATGGTGCACGGGGGAGGCAATCGAAGTATTGCCTCAACCTTTAAAGGATTCACCATGATCCTAGTCTTAGAGACTAAGAACCCTAGAATACGACCCGAACTAACGCAAAAGATGCACTTATGAGGGTTCAAATGGATGCGATAATAGAGACATCTTTCAAAAACTAGTCGAAGGTGGGTAGAGTGATCCACTCTCTTGCGAGAATGAGTAGTGAGATCATGAAGGTAAGCTTAGAATATATGCTTGAGATCATGAAATGCTATGTTCATGGCTTGTTGGAAGGTTTCTCCAGTGTTTTTAAGGGCGAAAGACAATTTCCAGTATGCAAATGTACCCCAAGGACAAATAAATGTTGTCTTATGTTGATCCCTGAGTTTAATCTGAATTTGGCTGTATCCTGAAAATCCGCCTATGAAAGAAAAAACCTTGCTTCCCGCACACTCATCGAGAATCTGATCAATGAAGGGTGTCAGGAAGTTGTCTTTAGGAATGGCCTTATTTAGGTCTCTAAAATCCATTCATACACAGATGGTTCCTTGCTTCTTATTCACGGGAGCAAGGTTGGATACCCATTCAGTTAAGGGAACTAGGTAGATGAAGCCAACATTAAGCATTTTCTCCACCTCTGCGTTAATAGTAGGGGCCTTCTTGGGATTGACAACTCTAATTCATTGTTGAACAGTTTTATCATCCGTGCAGGTTTTAATCTCATGTTCTAAAATTCGAGGGTTGATTCTTGGCATCTCTTCATATGACCAAGCAAATACATCGTGAAATTCTTTGAAGAGTTCGGTGTAGATCAGAGTTTCTTTTGGAAAAGAATCTGCACCGATATATACATGTTCAACCTTACCAAGAATACAAGAGATACTCTCCATGTTTCCTTCAGCATAAATACCATGCGTATCAAGTGGAACTACAACGTGACAAAGTATCTCACTCAAGGTAGATCTAAAATCATCTTATTCGATTCTAGCAAGCTCTAGAAGGAAATAAGAGTGATGGTGCATATCATCCCATGGCCTATCAGAACCATTCATGGCATCTATGATTGCTTCATTCGAGGGTAATGTATCATTGAGGCAGTCATATGAGAAAGATGATCAAGTGGCCCATACGAGCTTAAGAATAGGATCATCCTCATCCATCTGAGAGGTGATAGGATCTAGATCAGCAAAAGAGCCATGAAAATCCTAATACGCTATCTTTTCCTCCAATAGTGGCATATCCATTCCAGTATGTGACTAAAATTCACAAGATGCAGTTAAGGAAGGTAGTGTCCAAGGATCGTTAAAATACGAAGTGCGAAAAGGAACAGACCTCATTGATGAAGCATACCTACTAGACATGGCATAGATATGATGAATTGGTCCACAAAATCAAAGGTACCCATAACGGATGAATACATTATGATACCAATATTCTTATTTTTCAGTTGAAAATTGTCGATCACAGGGATTGGCAGCCCAACTGATACATTGGGGCTAGCGTATGCAAAGGACAACTGATCAATCATCACAATTTTCCCATCATGAGGAAAACATAAATTATGGAAGACATGTGATATTAATGCAGTCATATCATAAGTCTAGTTATGTCCTAGTAACAATTTATAGTCAAGGGGTGCATCAACGACCTCAACATCCACATCCACCATCTTCCCACCTAACTGGACTGGGAAGGTAGGAAGAATACCATGGGGACGAAAAGAATGACTGTCAAATTTGGTCAACATGGCCGGAGATTGAGAGAGGGTTGGAGAGCCAATGGTTTTCCAATAGGTTAGGGGCATCACGCACGTTGCATGTTTGTTGGTATACTTTGAGCAATCCATGTGGATTTGGAAATCCACATGGTAAGGAAACTGAGGCTTCACATCCGTGATTTCAAACTTGATAAACATATAGCCACAGGAGTCTAGATCTCCTAACACAAATAACAAGGAATTCCTCTGTGAATAACATGTCTGGAGTACCTCCAGGACTAACATCACACAAGGGGTTTGACCCACATCCTCAAAAATAGAGTAATTCTGGAAAGCTCTAGCATTAGGTTTGTGCATAGAGAGTTTGAGTACTGCTTTCAAAATACGAGGCAAAGGCTCTGGTTTTTTGATATGTAAAGGTGTCTCCGTAGGAGGGGGAGACTCTAGACCTAGAACAATCTATAAAGAACTTTAATCATGAGACCGAATGGCTACATTAACCTGAGAATTAACCATATTGATGCATAGATGGTCACCATCTTGCATCAGTGGGTTTTGAATTCCACTCACCGCATTTCCAACATTTGAGGAGCTCAAGCCCATGTGATGATTATGCATAAAAGGATTAGGTAGCACAACGGGTGGTAGAGATAAAATCCTCGCAGCTTCCACAAGTTTGGGGCACAAGTGGGTAAGGTGATCATTCATACAAAGCTTGTAAGGAAACTTCACCTTTCACCTTTCTTTCTTTCCCTCACCAACATTATTATTCGACTTCTCACTATCAACATTGTCCTTGGGTTTATTATTATTATTATCCTTCCCACCCTTATGATTTGTATCACATCCTTTCCTTTTATTCCCTCCTGGTTTCCGGTTACCATTCAGGTTGGTTGACGATTACTCAGAATGTACATCCACCGAATGAGTGGGAGTGGAGGAAACAGACTAAGCTTGTCCTCCTACAGACTGGATTAGAGACAAATATTTCAATTGGCTTGTCACCAAGTCTACAAATTTGACATTTGCAGAGCCTACAATGCCATCGGCATGAGGCTCGATATTTTTTCTAGGGTCATAGCTTGACCTTGGTTCATCTAGAATAATTTCATATAAAATCCCAGACTGAGCGTATATAAGATCTAACTACTGGGATTTAAAAATCGCTTCTTCCTCAGATTTAACTCTGGATGTAGAAGCATCCTTTGAAATATAAGGTTGTAAAGACTTAAGGAACCATTCCAAAAGGAACTCCGAAGGAATGTATGCCTTGATCAACCTCTTTTGTGTATGCCACTCTTGGATGTGATTCGAGATATGGGTGGCTTTGTCCTCGCAGAAGACCGACATAATTTCTATGTCGACATCGTAATGAATCAACAATTGGAAATGGTTGAGGAAGATTAAAAAAATATGA
>JASDQU010102853.1:52847-79370 GCA_032191745.1 Picea mariana | reverse complement strand
TATTGTAAACCCCCCCTCCGAATTGATTTATAAGGGGTTTGTTGGGCACCATTCCAGTAGGAATGTTATGATGAGGATTGTAAATATTTCCCCCAGCCAGAGTAGCTCCAGGTTGGTGGTTTCCCAAAGTGTGAAACTGACCTCCTCCAAGTGTGAATCTAGAGGATAGAGGTGTATTCGTCATGCCAAATGTGTTGGTCAGAATTGGTGTGGAGGAGGTAGGTGTAAAGGAAGGAACATAAGCAACACCTTTTCCTCCAGGTTAACCACTCCATCTAGGAGCTTTAAGACCAGGATTAGACCCGAGGTGAAAAGGAGGTAGGCTTCCAACTGTAGGAGTCATTTGAGGGATATGAGCACCACCAAACAAGAATGGAATATGTGGATGAGCCATGCCCCCAAGTCCAATACCATTATTCGGATTAGATCTTGGAATGGAGGATGAAAATTGCGATGTGAAATTTGGCATACCATAAGAAAAAGGGATAGAGGCCATAGGGATGGACTGAGTATTATAGCCTATAGAATGACAAATATACCCAACAGGGTTCGTGACTATAGGTTGAGTGTTAACTATAGGTTGGACAAGATTAATGATGGGGACCTACGAAACTACAACCATGACGATTGAAGGTGTCGAAGGAGTATTATTAACTATAGTGGGTACGAGAGTCGAAGGACTCCCATTATCTTTCTAACTTGACTTAATACTCATACTTGTATGACCACAAGTCTGGTAGGTGGCAGGGAAGCTGGTCTAGCTCCACGATGAATCAATACTTTAGATATAAAAACAAATCCTAAGGCCAATTAATAATCAGAGAGCACACCAAAATAAGAAAAAGGCCAAAATGCACAAAAAAAGGATAAAGTGGTTGAAAGGGGCCTCCCTCCCTAAAGTAGGTATGCCTCGCTCAAGAGGGGCCTGAGACTCCCTACCAAATATTGGAGGTGTCAGAATCAGTTATAAGGTCCCTCGTGGGCTTAACAAATAGTCGGTCAGATCCCCCAGGAGAGGTAATCCTCCATAAGGGTTGTGTGTTTTCCGACCCTTATCTGACCTAGGGTACCTACAAAATAACCCCTACAAGTAACCTATGTGGCTACCTATGTCAAGCAACTAAGCCACCACGATATAACCAATGTGCAGGTGAAAAGTCATAAGTAAGGTCCACCATATGGGTAGGGTAACAAAGACCAAAATCTCGAAAGCATTGCCTCTCATAGAGGTAAAGTTACTAGCAAGACCCCCATATACAAACTTTCTTGTCGACACATTGGTAACTGAGAAAATAAGTCCCTTCTAGCTGGGCCTCCACCACTTCAAACCACCACCAAAGGAAAACTCATATAAGAGAGACAATAAGGTTCTCCATCAAATAGGGAAGATCTTGGGGGATGAATAATGTTTTCAGACTTAAAAGGACAAAGGGATGCAGACACAATATGAAGTGAATAATTTCTCCAAAGTAATTTTTCTCTCAAATTTGAATTCTTCTCCACAACTTGGATATGGCCCATTTATAGCCTTCAAATGAAATTGAAGGGCTGATTCAGAATGTTTCCAGTATATAGAAGGTCAAGGATCATGGATCTTGTGACGTGACATGGAAACTCGACACCATTTTTTAATTTTGAGCACAAAACCCGATGTGCGTGGGTTGTAATGGTGCAACATGTGTATACGCATGTTGTATCGTTGTTAGGGCGTGTATATGTGGAAAAATACAATTTTTATCTCTGGGAACTATGAAAGAGGGATTCAATTCTACGTAGGGAAATTGAAAAGGCCTTTTGAGAAAGTTTGCATAGGGTGATACAAATCTTGCTATAGCAGTTGGTCACCAATTCTAATTTTTAGAAGGTTTCCCTTAACTATCAACCATTGAATTCACATTTTAATTGTTTGTTTTAACCTCAATTTGACCCATATCCGACCGGGATCTTTCTTGGTCGAATCCCTTTTCTCATTTGACCATCAATACTTCCTAGTCGACCCAATATGCCCACCTTTTGACCAGAGTCTATTTTGGTCGGTTTGGCTTCTTGGACGACCCAGATTTTGTTTGAATCAACTTGGTTGACCGGACTTGCATCCGACTCAACTTGGTTGACTTGCATTTTGTCTGACCCAATTTACTGCATCTTTCCAACTCAATTTTTTTTTTTACTTGACTTTCAGGGAACTGACTTCATTTCTCTTTAGGCCGATTTGATTTGTGTCTTGATTGGTCAAGTATTTCCCATCATCCAAAGAGCTAAGGTTATATTCATTTTATAGATATTTCCATGTTGGTGATATAGATAGTTTATAACCCTTCCGTTTATGAATCATGTTTCCACATGAATATGAACATACCATCCTAAATTTCACCATTACTTTGATTCTATCGTTTTAATGAACCTGAGTATTTTTATCAATTCTTGCAATCCTTCTTCTGGATAAAAGGCTAGAGTAAATAGGCTTGCAATTTACCTACGTCATCTTGGTTCATCAACATCATCAAATTTATTCTTCAACTTGCATGTAATCCTGATCTTGAAAAAATTATAATTCCCACACCTATCACCATTTGAGAATTCCCTAATATTGTAAAAGTCTTTGAACCCATCCCAATGTTCTATACTGGTAGTGTTGTGGCCTTCAAACTGAGAAGAATGTTTGTGTGGAAATATTATACAACATTAATCGAAAAATGAATAGAACTCTCCCTCGTTGGCATAATCTTGATTCAACTTGTTTTCATTAAAATCCTTCTGAACAAGAGAAACATATGACATGTCACTTAAACACTTGGTAGCTTCACTATTCTTAGAATGAATTGAAACAAATGTTTAAATTTACCCCACCATGATAGGCTTGTATAAATTGACAGACCTGGAGTATCTATTGACTCTACATAATCCTAGTTGCTTTCATTGTTCTCCTTGTCAGTTTTGTTTTTTGATCTATCATTTCCTTCCTCTTTCTCACTCGTGTTTTTTCCTTTAGAATATTCATCATACTCATAATGCTTCTTTGTCCAATTTGAGAACCTTTTGTATGTTCTTTAACCTGTAGCTGTATGAAAAATCAATATCATTTTCTTTAATGTTCCTTCGATAGATATACATGTGTTCATATGATCAAGGTTATCAAACACACGAGGGACACCAAAAAATATGGTTGGATTTAAGTCTATAATATTTTCCAACAAAGGCTTGATGTGCCCATGTGAGAATCTTATTGATGCATTTTTATAGAGACAATATTCCTCAAAATCCCGATCAAATACTTCTTCTAACAGGATAAAAGAAAGTAAAATATATCTTATGTCATTGGTTTATCTGTATTATGAGGAAATAATCAATTATGGAAATTATGCAATGATGTTTTCATGTTCTAAGAGAACAACTTAAGGTTCTCATGTTTCTCTAATCGTATACATTGTGAAAATATCATTCTTCTTGGGAAGTGAATGGACACACATGAATTCATGCTAAGAATATGCTCTCAGTCCAACATTATCCTGCTTCTTTTGGCCATTATCAAGTTTATTAAAATCTTTAAATTCTCAATACACCTCAACAAACATTTCAACACTAGAGGTATCTCAACATGGAAAATAATAACTCAGTATTTGTTATAACCCTAAATTGCACTAGACATGCATACCTGGCATTAGGCCATCTAACTTGCCATCTTTGCCAAGCCATCACTGAACAACTCTTCTAAAAACCATTGTTTTGAAGGTGTACGTGCCCTGCACCACTATTTGCTACACCACTATTGTCCGCGTACACACACTTGCTGCACCACTACAACCTGCGTACGCTCACAAAATATCATGAAAAATGAAAATTGCAAAGGGATACGGGTTTCTGGGCCATTACTTAACTGTTTGACCGCCCATAGCCAGTCACCCCAACTGTTACTATCTCTTTTGGCCTATAAAAGAAGGGGTTGGGGTCCCATTTCAAGGAGAAGCAAAAAATCATAGAAACTCTGCCCATTTTCGTATTCCCCCTTTGCCCCAATATTCGGGAACCACATTGTGAGTTTGAGCCAGAATTCCCTTTTCCTCCATTGCAAGCCCTTGCCATTTCAATGTCTGGTGCAATTTAGGGTTATAATAGTATCATCTCCACCAAGAGTATCAAAGAGATAGAGGAAATAAAACACATGGTTGTTGAAAATTTATATCGTTTCTCCAATGCAGATAAATACATATGTAAGGCTTCTAGTTCATGTAAGTTGTAGGAATCAATGTGTTTCATAAGTAAGCCTCTACTAGAGACAGTTGTTTCTCCATTTCCTCAAGGCACCAACGATTGAATGATATTAAAGCCCTGATAGACCAAGAAGTGTTCTCATGCCTTAGATCCCTGATAGACCTAAATTCCTTGGTTTGGTGCCTCAGATATTTGATAGAAAAATATGGGGTCTAGTGCCTCAGAGATATGATAGAGCTATATTCCTTGGTCTGGTGCCTTAGAGCCCTGATAAACTAAGAAGAGGTCTAGTTCCTTAGAGCCCTAACAAACCTAGATTCCTTGGTATGGTGCCTTATAGACCTAATATACCTATATTCCTTGGCCTGGTGCCTTAGAGCCCTGATAGACCAAGATGAGGTCTGGTGCCTTAGAGCCTTGATAGACTGAGAGGATTTAAGCCTAGTTCTGAAAGTTGGGAAGAACTACTAGAGTGTTGCTCGTGCTTCATGGGAGATTATGATGCTTGTTGTGGTTGGTGTCCTTATACTAATTCAACAAAGGTTGATGTGGAAGATACATAAGTTAACTTTGGGATGAATTTCCTTGAAGGGAGGGAGTATGGAATTCCCCAGATTATCATAAAATAATAACGATAATAAAAATAAAGAAGTAAATAATTATCATAAAAGGATATTAATAAATACTTAAAAATAAATATTTGGGTAATAAAAGAAAATGGTAAAATATGTAAAGGTAATTTATGGAAAAACACTAAAGATAAGATAAAATAAAAAGTAAGATAAATAAATAATTAAATAATGACAAGTGGATCCTAGGGATCGAGTCCTTTATAATGGATGTATTCTATATAAGGACAGAGAAGAGGACATATCTTATGGGTTGGAAAATGATGATAAGGCTGAAGAAGAGTTGGTGTGGTGGTAGATTAAGGGCTCATGAGTGACCTGTTGCTAAGAGATTTAGAGTAGCAAAGTATACGGTTGGGTGGAGAGTCGTCCCCCACATTTTTGTGGTGGTCAGTTGGGTCAAGGATCAAATATCGCAACAGTTCTAAAATCTCCAATTTATAGGTTCATTAGTTTCTTTCAATAGGTAAGTTCCTCTCTTCTCATTGTTCCTCTCGTAAGTGGTGTAAATTTTAAATTTTCTATGTTAGAGATAAACAATTCTTTTATTATTATGTAGATAATTTTCACCCAATAGATCAGGCCATTATTATTATTCTGTCATGCCTGGCCATATTATTATTTAATATATAAATAAATAATAATATTGGGCATGACAACATGGGAACCCTAGGAGCAGTGATCTAAGTAAGATGCACAACACACATCCTTGATGATTGAATTGAGAAACAATGACATGAATATGGATAAATAAGTGCACCATAATGGTGGTCTCTATCATTTTTATTGCATTGGAGTGTTTAGTGTGCTGAAAAAATTATGGCACTTCAACAAAAGTGCATTAAAATAAACATGGAAAATGCGTATTTATATCTCACGGAGTACGAATAATATTTTTAAAACTTATTGGACTAATGAGTGCATGAAATATTTAGTGATAAAATTACTATTGTTGCATTAATACAAATCTAGCACACCATAGTGGTCGATGCATTGATTACATTGTAACTTACCGATGATGATGCATTTATTTAATATGGGTGCACTAGTTAATTTTATATGACATGTTTTGTGCTAAAAAAATTCAATTCAATTGTAAATTAATATTAGAAATAATAATTTAGTAAATAAATTTTGTTTTATGGATATATTTTTGTTGGAACCTAAGGTTTGGAAGAGGTTGCACACATACCACAAGTCATCACTACATGCACACTCAAGAATATGCATTGTGTGGCGCCAAGTTTCAACATTTTCACCAACCAAATATTTATTGCATGTTCCAACCCATTTTATACTACACATAAGGACTTAAAGAAACCACATCCTGGATGAACCTGAAAAGATATTCAGGAATCATTGTAACTATTTTTGCAACAACCCAACTGGTCATGGTTGAGGTTGTGGATGAACTGGTAAATTTTTTATGATTTCTACGCTTCATGGAAGATATGGGAGGATGCATACATATATGTAAGGTTTGAATTTTTTTTATTAGTAGAGTGTGTAAGGAAAAGGGTAGTAGAGTAATGTGTAAGTGGTATATGAATTAGAGCTTCATTTCCATTCTATCTGAGTTATGGGTATGTTCAGAGATATAATGTGTAAAAACCGGAGAGAGAAAGTATATCCGAGCACCTGGAACGTCTCTATTTTTTGTTGTTAATGCAGCTTGAGAAGGCTTCGACCTCTATGTATGAGAGTCTATTTGAATTTCTTTGATCTTAATGAATAAAGTATGAAGCACATTTATATCTTCATATGATGAGTTATGAATTGAATGTATGTTTGTTTTAGATTATTTTGCACAATAGCTTGTTGTAGTTATGAATGACTGAATGATTAGTTAATGAAGGTATCTTACATGTTTTATTCCTTCACACCATGCACAAGACCGATGGTCTCTATGATTCTCATGGTGTCTCAGGTGAGACCTTAGTCAATGCTTGAAGATTAAATATGTCAATTTCTATGGGTTTTTTTTAGTAAATATTATTGAACCCTGGGTCTATAAGCTCTCAGTAAATCCAACAAATGGTTTATTTGTTGGGACATGAAGGTTTTGCACTACATGTTGAAGGAAGAAAATGTGGTGGAAAAATTCTAGGAAGGAGATACAAGAGTGGATATCTAAGGAGGAAGAGTTTGCATGAAAAGACACCAAGAACCTATAGATAAACCTCAATCATTGTAAACAAAGGTACATATATACATATTTACATGAAATTTTCTTTGTTGAGTTTCCTTATTTATTGTATGAGTTGAGAAAAGAGGCAGATAGAGGTTAACTCTGCATGGGGAGCACAATAATCGCTAGGTTGGGACTAGAATATAGTCAATAGACTCATATATATGGATAATAAGTGGGATAGAGATATCAAGTTATAGTTTGAGCATGAAAAAGAAGGGTATATTGTGGAGTTTTCTATTGAGTGCATCGAGTCCTTCAACAATGCTGAAAGAAAATTTGTAACTGGCACTAGAAGGATATTATTGGAAGAAATATCTCTGTGGATAAATATGTTGTCTGTAGATAAGGGGATAATGCGCGTGAGTCCCGATTGAATGGTCAAGTAAACCACCCCACATGGAAGGGCGATGGAAAGAAGGGGGAAGAAGAGAGAAAGAATCGATCTAGTAGAAGGGATCTAGAAAAATATGAGATAAGGTGAGAAGAGAATGGACCTAGAAGAGAAGAGGAGAAAATGATTCGAGATATACGCAAGAAGAGTTGAGCTAAGGAGGAAATCCGAGAAGAGTAGCAGAGAAAATAAAAAAATTGGTAAAGAATGAGTAGTCAGACCCAAGATGAAGAGAAAACAAAACACACCAGAAGGGTGTGTGGGAGACAATTATGTGCCAGAGAGAAGTGAAAAAGAAGAGAGGTTATCAAAGAGATGTGGAATTAGGAGTAAGGTATCAAGAGAAGATACCAAAAGTAGTGGGAGTAAGGTTGATGAAGATGAAGTTATATCCCCTTGGCTAGTAAGATATGTAGTCACATTAGAGGAAGATGAGGCACACACTAGTAGAACCAATGCAACAAAAGATAACAATGGATCCTTGTGAGAAGGAGAAGATGCCTTAGCAATTTTGATTGGGATTGCATAAGAAATGTAGGAATCCCTTTGGACTCCCTCACTAAAGATGATGAGAGAGTATGGAGGGACCCCCTCTTTGAACCACCCCCCTTGTGCATTTGTCATCAAGAAGAAGAAACCAAAGAATGTGCATAGGTAAGAGAAGTATAAGAAGAGACATTAGAAGATATGTGTGGAGGATAAATCAAAGTTAGAAATAATTTGCAAGGAGGAATGTTAGTATCAACAACATGTAGTAGTCAATCATGAAGAAAATGTGTTAGATTGAGTATGGAAAATGAAGATTCAACTCTAAGGATTCCCACATTCCATGGGACGGGAAGAGATGATATAGAAAAACATTGGTTTATGTGTGAATCTATATGGTCTGTGAAGAGAGTCATGGATTAGGCATCCAAGATTGTGTAGTTGGAGAACACCTTTAGAGATAGAGATCTAACATGGTACATGAAGTACAAGTATACTGCGTCGATGGGACAAGCAAAGCCCCTGACGGAGATAAAGAGATATATACTTAGGCAATTTCATAATCCTAAGTTAGAATCATAATGCATCATTGATATCAAAGAGATCAAGCAAAAAGTTGGAGAAACCATGTGCAACTATGAATGGTGGTTCAAAATATTGTTGGAAAGTCTCATGTTTTAGATCCAAGAAGTATAGCATAGAGAATGGTTTATTACATGACTTCTACACCATATTTGTGTCCCACTCATCTAGTAGAAAGTGATTACCCAGGTGGAGGCCATGGAAATTGTGATGCACCTAGAATGTATGCCAGGAGATGGAAAACATTAATAGGGATGGTGCAGGTACAATATCAGCTCGCAAACCTCACGATGCAATTACAAGATATGGTGAAGGATAAGGTGGTATGAAATAATGTGTGGTGTACTATGTGCCTCACAGAAGGTCACAATAGGAACAAGTTCCCTACTCTAGGGAGTTTCATGGTGATGGGCACATCAAATTCCTTTCCAATTGGACCATAGACTAAGTGGTGTTTGATTTTCAAACAATGGGCCCACATATATCCCCATTACAAAACACTACAAAAGTATCAAAAGACTACACACACTGCATTTTTTGATTTTTGCAAATCTATGGGACATTATGTGAACAATTGTTTGTCACTATAGCTAATGCATCAGCACATTGCATGCACTTTCTAGGTTCAAGAAGGATATAAGGGTGGATATCATGGAGGATTTGATAGAGGAGGATACCAAGGAGGCCAAAGACTAGGAGGATTTGGAAAAGAAAGAGGAAGAGGGTATGGTGTTGGTGGTGGAAGACTGCCTACCTAATTTAATTGTGGCAAAGTAGGCCACTTGTTGCGATTATATACTAAGCCACACACACTCTATGGGTATTTCCACAACACAAATCATATCACAGAGGATTTCATAGGCTTTTTGGAAAAATGGTAAGAGAAGAAGTGGCACTGTAATATGGTGACTATGGAGGCACGAGAAGGTTGGAATACAAAAGAAAAAGATAATGTATGGGTGGTAACTTGAGGAGGCATTCATACGAGAGTAGACTTGGAAAAAGGATAAATTTCAGGTCATAATATAAAAGGGAATATAAAAAAATTATCAAAAGAAAAGTAAAATAAATTCTTGTGTTATGCATAGAGGGATTTGGAAGAGGATAGAGTGCACAAAGAGTTGCAGTGCATGATGTAGAGGGAACTGGAAGAAGCCCAAGTGCATGAAGAATTGCAACTCATGATGAAGAGGATGTTGGAAGAATCCCATGTGTCATAGGAAGTACAATGTGTAACAAAAAAGGCAATTGAAGAGGAATTCATGCGCGAAGAGATGTGATGCATAGCACGAGAGGAAACATTGTGCAACACTACTCGCAAGGTAGAATTAGAAAACCAAGTAAGTGACTTCTTGAATTGTTTCCTAAAGATGTTAAGTGATCCTAAAGATACAAATAAATTGACCCACATGTTAACAATATGTATGGAGGAAGAGGAGACCATTGTGACTATTTATACCCTACAACCATAATGGGATTTGCATGATGTGAGTAGATAGAAGCACTCAAAAAGTGAATTTAAGATAACAATTGAGCTCAAAAGCTATGAGATGAAAAATTTCATGTTGGACCTTGGATATGACATGAACATATTTCCGAATAAATCTTGGGATTTGATGGGTAAACCCAACTTGGTATGGTCCCCTATTCAACTCAATATTTCCAACCAATACAAAATCTATCCTATTGGTAGGCTATATCAAGTGCAAGTGAACATTCAGGGGGAAACAAACAAAGCATATTTTGAGGTGATTGAGATTATGGATGACTCATACCCCTCCCAACTTTACTTTTCATTAACTGGGAATTCAATAACAATGTCATACTAAACCTAAAGCAATGAAAAATGTCCTTTGATAGAGACACCTTGTGCATTGTTGCACCATTGGATCCAAATGACAGTGACATGTATAATGATCCCATGAATGAGGATGCACATAGTTCCATCATTGAAAACATCTATAAAATCACACAACACAAGGAGGATTATGTCAATCCAACAATTGATGGTTAACTGAGATGGATAAGTGTTCAATCCTATGACACAAGTTCATAGGATGCTATGGACATATGGAAGAATAATTTATATGAAGCATCAACTAGGAGATGCACATGAATCACCAAGGTAATGCATTAGATCAGATCATAGTTATGAAACCTACAAATCTTTGACAGTACACGCCCAATAGACACATGTTTTGTGTATATGGAAGGATTGGTGCCTGAGACCCAAAGGATATAGGCCATGGATTCAGTAGTAAAAGGGACACCTATGTGCTGGCAGGAAACAAACTACACACACACACACATAGGAATGGGCACAGGTCGTAGAATACATAAAATTCAAGTTACAACCCATGAAATAATTTGAAGTGATGAACCAATACAAGGGTACTAAATACCCTCATGAGCACATTTTTTTCTGTGAAGGGCAGTGGAAAGCCAATAATATTCCCAACACATAATGGGTCCATAGGTTTTTCCATACCATGGATATAGTACTGAGAATCTTGTACATCTATAAGGAAACAAGGAGACCAAAATATGACTAGGGGAATGTAAGAAAACAATTTTGTGCAACATTTAAATTCACATTGGAAGTCCTGGTGTAGAGGAAGGTGCTCTCAAGAATCAAGGACTTCATATTCCATAGGTATCCTAAGGAAACCACATAGAAAGTTGTCTACACATATCATAAGTCAATCGAAAAATTAAAACAAGCAGTATAATGTTGGGAAATCAATAGTGATGAAGTTTAGGAAGAGGACGCCCAATGAATACATCTCAATGAAACAGTGAATGAACATGCAATCTAGGGGAATGCCTCTAGTAACACTACGCCTTACTATAATTGGCACTTAAAAACAAAGAAACAAAATATAGGCACAAAAGACGTACCTAAGATGGCCATAATTGGTGACTATTGGGATCAAGAGATAGTGACACAAGTGGTAGACTTATTGAAAGAATATGAAGACATGTTTCCAAGGATTTTTTTGGAAGTGAAGGGGATTGTGAGATCCCTTGGAGAAATGAAGACTCATTTGAAGACTGATGCTAATTTTTTCAAAAAGAGACCTTATCGACTGAACATACAAGACAAGGAAAAAATGTGCAAAGAGTTGGATTGAATGCTAGAGGCAGGGATCATTGTCCCTCTAGAAGGGTAAAATTGGATTAGCCCAATGGTGGTGCAACCAAAGAATACTGGTGATCTAAGAATTTGTGTATACCTGTGCAGCTTAGATGCAACATGCACACATGATATTTTTCCAATACCATTTACACACAAGGTACTTAGAGATAAAATGGGTGGGTGCGAAGCCTGCTCATTCATAGATGGATTCTCAAGATATCACTAGGTGCATATTGTGGAAGAAGACCAAGCTAAGACAACATTTTCAAAATCATGGGGCTCATTTTCATAGATAATAATTCCCTTTGGCCTAAAGAATGCACCTGTAGTGTTTTCTCGAATTATGGTCACAACTTTTAAGGACTTCATGCATACTTTTCTAGAGGTATACTTGGAAGATTGGATGATGGTAAACCTACTCAAATAACATATGAAGGCACTACGATTGATGTTGGATAGGTGAAAACAACTACAAATATTATTGAACTTGAAAAAGTGCATCTTTTGTACATCGTTTGGAACACTACTAGGACATGTCATATGCAAGGAGGGATATCTCGTAGATTAGGAAAATATTACAACAATAGTGGACATGTTGGCACCCACTTCCATAAGAGAGTTTCGTGCAAATTTGGGACACATCGGATAATAAAGATGGTTCATACAGAGTTATGATAAATTTGTTATGCCATTGGATAAGTTATTGCACAATTATACAAAATATGTATGGACCCAAGAATTCTAGGAGTCTTGGACACACTGAAAGAGAAGTTAGTGACTAAATCAATCCCCATATTCCCATATTGGACTAGGATACTCTATGTGCATGTGGACACATCCTCAATTTCACATGGTGAAGTGCTCATATAGACCATATAAAACAATATTGATCACCAAATATATTTTACCAGCAGGAAGATATCAGATTCATAGAAAAATTATATGACCACAGAGTGCGAAGGACCGACACTCTTCTATTCCCTACAAAAATTTTGAAATTAATTACTTGGCATCCTCTTCAATTTTTTTATTGACCATTTGACACTCAAGTAATTGGTCAAAAATCCATTGTTGGGAGGGAGAATATGTCAATGGTTATTTCTATTTCAATAATTTGATTTTGAAGTAGTCATTAAACCAGGAAAACATAATTTTGGGCCAAACCACCTCTCATGAATAGAGTGAGGGGAAATTGGAGGAAGTTTATATGATGGGATTCCTGACGTACATTTATGATGATAGTTCCAGATCAACTCACTGAGATTTTTTCTTACCTCACAATAGGTCATGTGTCGAAATGTTACACTCCAACACAACACAGATAGTTGGTTACCTGTTGCACGAATTACCGGTTGATTCTAGGCCAGTTGTACAAGCTTGGCATGGATGGAATCTTGTGCAGGTGTGTATTAGAACGTGAATGTGACATGATCATTTATGAGGAACATGAAGGCATTGAAAGGGTATACATCAATGGAAAGGAAACAATGAAAAAAGTGCTACACATGGGATTAAGGTGGTCATAAGTGTTTGAAGATGCTAATGAATACTACAAGTGATGTGACATCTACCAAAGGATCAGGAAGCCTTGTAGAAGGGGAGAACTACTGCTTATATCGATCAAAGTGCTTGATCCATTTGGCAAATGGGTTTTTGATTTCATGGGACCCATCATTCTGTCAGTGCATATAACTAATGTGTGATACATTATTACTGCCACAAAGTAATTGACACATCGGTCAGAAGTTGCATCAGTGAAATATTGTGCAACAAAAACAACTGTGTGCTTCATATTTGGGAATGTTATCACAAGGTTTGGCTACCCAAAGGTGTTAATGAGTGATCAGCGTTGGAAAATTGGTCCTCATTGATTTCAACCTTAGAATAATCCCTAAAGAAAATCCTAGAAGCCCCTAAAAGTGATGATGATGTATCCACTTGAAGAAGACTTGAAGAGCCTTGAAGGAGCCTTGACATAAATGTATATAAGTCCAAAGTGGTCCCTTTATTGTGTAGATTTTAAGCATGGCCCTCATAGGATGAGACAATATGTGTTTGTTTCCACATGCCCACTTTGAGTTGTACACAAATAGATCCCACAAGATGTCCAAGATAAATATTCCAAGATGGAGATTGTTGAAAGTATTATTTTTTGGTCAATTTGGATACCCTATCTTTGAGGGAACTTTTACCCTGCATAAATAATGCAAATGGAATCACAAGTTACATGGTTGGAGATGGTATTCCAAGAAATTTCAAATGGTATATGGAAGTCCCTATAACTCCCTAGGAATGAGGAGATATGAGTTTTTTCGTCTCATAACCGAGCTAGAAAATTTAGGTCATCTCAACTAATTTTTGGGGACATAATTATTATCAATACAGGATAGAATTTCACATTTTTGTGTAACCAATGAAGAGATCAATTTTGAGGTGCATTCAAGGTGTTGGGGTGTCTTGCTGATGTGAAAGGGAAGTCTAAATTATTATCTTAAGGTATTTTGTAATGAACCCCAAAATTTTCTACTAAAAAAAAATTTGAAGCGGGAAAAACTTTAGTCTTATTGTCAATGACAATATAGAATCGACCAATGTTTTTCAACCATTCATTATCTGGCACATTACTTTGATTTCAATTTAAAAACTTTGTTAATAAATATTTCCATAAGAGGAATAATACTCTAACCATAAAGCTATATTCTCATACCATTCTTATGTTATTCTTGTAGTGCATAAATGTTCTTCCCATATTAATTTATTTATAAACTTAAACAAGAAGACATACATATAACTTGAATAAGGAGCACATAAGGTTCTTTACTGAAGAGTCATGTTTATGGAACATCGCATTGATATATCATAGTTAGTATTAGGATTACCCAACACATGTGACACCCATGTCTTAACAAAAATCCCCATGTTCCATTACCCAATGATGCAAGGGATATGGTGTCTCTTAATGAGAAAGTGAATGACAAATCAAACCTGTACTAGGAAGTCTACGAAGTTGACATTGTTATTTAAACACATTAAAGGTGTAGTTGATGCACATAATACATGATCTACTTACCATGTACTCGCGAGTTTTGACGCTTCAGGGACCTAACCAATGTAGGCCCTCCACTTTACGGATTTCACATGGAAGTTGGGGAGGCGTACTTTGTCATTCTCCCACTATCAACGATGGGCTCGAGGAACCATAACGTTCATTCAAAATAGACCTCCTTACCCTATTTCGCTAATATTTCCTCCATAAGCACTACTCCTTGCAACATGGTTACTCTGTTGAACAAAAGAATTAGAGTTCTACCCTGGGCATAGATAGATGCAGGAACGGGCCATGGTGTCTATAAGAGTTGGAGTGCTTCGAAATAAGGTAAGGATTCTAAGAGTTGATACTTAATTGTTCGAATATAAATTCTGGGTATAATTTTCGTCTTCTCTGTTAGGATTATTCAGTCTGTGTTTATTTTCTTTATGAGTTTTAAAAGGTCCATAGAAACCAATTAACAATATTTAAAGTTGTATAGGAATAGTGCTTTGGATTTACCCTAAGAAAAATGGGAAAGACCATAATTGGACATGTCTCTGGTCCAAGTATTAAAATTAAATCTTAATGTGTTGTATCAGTAGCTTTCAGGGACCCATTGTATCATTTTTGCACTCTAGACATAACCTGGGAATCATCTGATACCTTCCTAACTCATGAAGGGTTTTTACACAACTCACAATAGGTAGTTAGATTCTTGTGCTTTGTTGTATTTAAATAACATTGTTCTTCTTATTCACTTGTACATAACCCTACATAATACGATTTACCATTCTCAACTCAAACTTGAATATGTGCGTATTAAAGGTTCTGTAAGCTATAGAAAGGGAGATTCTGTGTATTTAAAAAAATTAGGAATTATTCCTTAACAATGCTTAGTTTATTCTTGATAACTCTGCATAACCATTTCATCTTAACTCCGATGAAGGACCAATACCCAAATCAGTTTGATAACAGATTTCCTAGTTTGCCTGTCGAATAACGTTATCTTGGGTTCTCTTGTTGTCTTCTTGTAATTGACCATAATCCTAGCAATTGTTTATAATTTATCATTATGCAATAATCTTAATGTTCTATGTAGTTACCCTATGTTAAGGGATATGTTTGTTCCGTGTGGAAACATTGATAGTTTTGACTCATTTAATTGCTATTGTTGTCCCTGTAATTACTTCATTTTATTCTTGATTACCCTATGTGATCAGATATAATTTCCCTTTGATAAAATTAATAGTTAACTTCGTGTTAACCTCTATTATTTTTATTTAAAGTACTGTCCGAAGCACATATTGGGAAAAAATGACCTCTGTTATTCGTATTTGGTTTTAATTTCACAGTTTTTGAATTTAATTATATGGATACGAGCTTGATGATGGGTCCCTTTTTCTTGCGAGGGAACCCATTAGAATTTTACGAGCCTCCTTCTCCTCTCAGGCCATGGACCAAACTTAACTTTAAAGGGGAAAAAAATGATCGGAACTAAATCCAGGCCTGAGATAAGTTTACACTCCTTTCTCTTTCTGTTTATTTTCCTTCAAAATAATTTGAGGTGATAGTAACACTTATGTTTTCCCTTTGTAGGTTAATTTGTATGGTTTCGATTCCTAGAAGGGAGTTTTCATATAGCTAAAAGGTACTCAGGTTCCATTAATCTGGCCTTTTATTGAGATTCTCTTCCATAGACCAAAGGAGAGATTTGCACTCACTTTTGTTCTTCACAAGATCTGTTATAGACATTCAATGTTGATTCTTATTTTCTTAAAAGTTAAAATAAGTTATTTGGGCATGTATAACCCCATCTGTGTGAATATTTTATTTTGAAAGAAAAATTCAAGGCCATGTTTTCATACATCAGTGGCCTATCAAAATGCATAAATATAATTTGCAATATTGATCTCTAAGACCTATTGTTTAACATAATCACTCTCATTAATATATATTCATAGGACCTTTATAATTTCCCTGTTTATTTCCTCGATTATTATCGCATGAGTCCTTTCTCACTCCACTAGTTCTAGAGACGATGTATTGGAAGAAGTAAGAAATATATAGTTTAATTATTACTTTCTTCGATGCAATATAATTATATTGTTTCACTTGTTTTCCTTTTCTGAAGTTGTTGGCCCTTGGTTATGTAAGGAAGTGAATATTAAGGAAGAAAGGTGAAGTATGAACTGTGAGGGAAGCACACAAACTGAGGAAGGGTCGAAGTGGTTAAAGAAGTAGAAAAGAAGGAGTGACGTAAAGGAAAATCTAGTCGTTGGAACAGAATATAGAGGAAGACAAAGAATCAAAGAAGATGGACCGTGGAAAACTTAGTGAGAGGAAGAAGATACCAACAGATGCTTTGGAGCACCTCACGAAAAAGAAGGAGGGACAGGTTGGCGAAGCCCTGAAAACACAGGTCAAGTGGACCTAGGGTTTTGGAAACTAGGGTTTTGGATCTAGGGTTTTGATACCTAGACTTTGGTCATGTAATGTATAAATAAAGGTCTAGAAGACATGCAAGGGGGTTCATTAGTATTATTGTTGTTATTCATTGGTGATTTTTGTTGAGGAAAATCTTGAGTTTGTATTTTGGATATTTAGTTGGGTGCAAAGATCAACCCTGCAGCTGGGTGCGCAGGGAGGGAAGAGAAAGAGAGAAAGAAAGAGAGATCTGTAGCTAAGTGCGCACATAGAACTGTATGTTTTCATATAATAAATAAAGAAACACAAATTTGTAGATGTAGCCCTAGGGAGAGGGTGAACCACGTATATCTTGTTGTTTTTGTGATTGATGTTGTGTTATTTGTTCTCTGATATACTATTAATGCATTGTTGTGTTAGATCAGAGATATAACTTCGCGAAGTGAGCATAATAGTGGTAAAGAATATCTAGATTGTTTTGCATTGTTGTCCTGGATTCACTTTGCATTTCCTCTGGTTGTAGACACTTGTGTCTAGACTGCATCTACTTCACAGGTGTTGCCAAAAGGGCCAGTAGTTAGGGCTTGTTCGTGTGCTATTAGAGTTGAACCCTGGGTCTGCCCCTATGCCAACAAATGGTTCCGTTGTCGGGACCGAGATCTTCTTGAGGGAATGTCAAGGTGGTTTCCATTGAAGATAGAGATTCAAAAGTGGATAGAAGAATAAGAAAGGGACTTTGCCGAAGCTCATAATAAGAACCCTAGAATTAGTACAGAAGACTAGTTGGGAAGGTACATCTTTACCGACATACACAAGATTTTCTTTGGAGGACTTCATAAGGAGTTATATGAGTGGTTATCCAGATTAGAAGATACCCAGTTTGAGATCAGATCTAGGCCTCCTATGGTTTGGACAACAACGTTGATCAAGAAAGTCAATAGAGTCAATAAAGTTGTGTCTAGAGTAGTGGATCTCTGGTTTGAAAGCACTATTGGAGGGTACATCACTGAGTTTGTTATTGACAGAGTAGAATCATATAGTCAAGCAGAGAGTTACTTCTTTAAGGGGCCTAGGGGAAATTTCCTCCACTTTTTAAAGATAAGGATTAAGATGTTATTGCATGAGAAGAATATCCTGAAGATACAGTAATCAGTTGGATCTTAAAGCTAATGTTCAAGAATTCAGACAACGACAATGACACAGAGGTTGGACTCACGTGCAGTGGGAGACAATTCAAAGAGGTTCCTCTTGCAAACCTATTTAAAAAGAACTATGGTAACGAGGGATTCTACAGTGGAGAAGAAGCAGATCTAACAGACGAAGAGTATTTAGAGTCCACAAGAACAAAGGAAGTAGGGCCTAAAGAAATTCATCACAGAGGGATAGAAACTTCAGGAACTGTGCCTACTGTTGAAGTAAGTATTATTACTCCTCCTGTTGTTTTAGCAACATTAAGTAACCATAGTAACCAGAGTAGTCAGAGAAATCATATCATTGTTACAAGCAGTCTAACACATACTCAGTCAAGAAAACAAGGAAGATCTATGGCATATGAAATGAGGTTACCAATCTTCAGAGGAGATGGATCTGAAGATCTTGACCAGCATTGGTTCTTATGCGAAGCTGTATGGAGCATCAAGCAAGTCACCAATGAAGCTATCAAGAGATCTCAGTTTAGTACTACCTTGAGGTACCACACATTGATATGGTACATGAAGTTTGCTTCAGGACCCAAACAACCTAAACCGTTGAATGGCATTAAGACTACGTTGAGTGCATAATTCAAGAAGTCGAAGTCAGAGTCACAATGTTTACAGAGTTGAAGGAAATCAAGCAGACGGTGACTGAACTTGTTTGGGAGTTTGATCAGAGGTTTAAGACCCTGACAGGCCATTTAAATTTTCAGGTCCCAGACAAACATAATAAAGAATGGTTCATCGCCGCCCTACTGCCACATATCAGAGTTCCTCTGATGCAACAGAAGTTTGCTTCATAGGCCAAAGCATTGGAAATCGCCATGAAACTAGAAGCAATCCATATAGGAGAATCCAGTCCAGGTATGAGTCAGATTATGAATCAGTTAAACAATTATCTTTACAGGTCGAAGATAAGAAGAAAGACAAAGGAAAGGAGAAAAGAGAAGATATCTGTTGTATCATATGTAAATCAGAGGGCCATGACAAAGAGCATTGTCCCCTATTTAAAGAATACTTGGCCTCTAGAGAACCTAGTCCTTTGAAGTAGGCTACTGTATGTAGAACTAGACATCGCCCTGGTGAATTTTATTATATGCAAAAGTATGTCCTGACACCTTCCAATCTTTACTGCACATTTTGTAAATCTGTGGGACACGATGAGAAGGATTGTAGAGATTATGATCTCATACATGAAAGATCAAGGGATACATATAGATTTCAATGAAAAGATCAGTAAGAAGGAAATAATGTGCAGTTCAACTTCCCAGGAAGAGGAAACTTCAACCCTCGTGGTGGATTCAGAGGATGAGGATGAGGTGGAGGCACGGGTCGAGGAAGAGGACATATTATTTTCTATAACTGCTCACAACCAGAACACTTGGAAAGGGTTTTTCAGAACCCTTGTACTACTTGCAACTACTATAACTTGTTTGATCATGTCATTGAAGAATGTCTAGTATTATTGGCCAAACTCCGAGAGAGACTAGGAGGAAACCAACAAGTCCAACTAATATCAGCAAAACCTCACAGTGAGGACCCCAGAGTCGTTGTTATTACTAGAGGAGGCACTATTAAAGGAGAAGACAGGGTGACTCCAGGAAAGACTACAAAAGGATCAGGGATTAGAAGAGATGCAGAGAAGACACAATTGTTTTATCCAAGGAGAGAGAGGCATACCTTTGAAGAATCAAGGAAAGAGTTTGTAGAAGAACAAGCTTCTTCATCTAAGGTACAACCAGAAGTAAGGGAATGTGAAATGCCACCAGCATTTGATCATTCTGTCTTAGCTAAACAAGGAAAAAAGGTAAGAAAGATCATGGACTTCTTATATACCTGTATCAATTTGATTAAAGATCAAAAATCTGTGCATGAGCTACAAAACCTAGTAAGATAGTATGAAATTGGGAGAATAGATCCCATGTTGAGTAGAGTTGTGAATCAAGTATCTAGGAAAAGAAGGAAAAATAATAAATTACATCTTAGTGCTTATATTGGAGACTATGACGTGGATTATGTGGTTCTCGACTTGGGATCAGAGGTAAATGTTATGACAAAACAGACTTGGGTGCTGATGGGAAAACCTAGACCAGTTTACTCTCCTATCAATCTCAGGATGGATAATCAGCAGGTGGTGAGCCCTTTTGGAAGACTAGATCATGTCCCTATAGACATCGACGAGCTAATGACGCAGCCGCACTCCTCGGAGCACGTCCGCTCTCACAGGATCTTCTTTCCTCTCGGCCCGAAGAACTCCAAGGTTCTTCTATTTCCCTATCGGGAAATCTGCACCCACAGATTCTCTTCTCACTGCACGATCCCCCTTCCTTGACTTATCGGAGGATCAGAACTCACGACTTTGCAAGTTCTCTGTTGATCACTGGGCTCTCAAATCCCCGAGACCCGATATGTCAATCAACGCTTACTTCCTCTTTCCTCTATCGGGACTTCGGCTCTATCGCGACTTCGCTACTCGCGACACCAAACACACGGTTCTCCAACTCTCGATACCCGATGCGCCAAAACGCCGATGCGCACGTGAGTTAACTTTTCCACGGTCATGTCTCCCTGTTGGAACTTCGAACTTCGTGGGATCACGAATCCTAACTTCAACTTTTCGGGACTTCTCATGGCGAGATCCCGATGACTCCGTGCCACCTGTACTCCACTTCTCTGACTCCCTATGGCCCACACTGTCTACGTAGTCGTCGGGATATCGCATCTCGCAATATCGCGACTTTCGCTGCAACAATTTGGAGTCTCAACTCACGAGATCCCGATATGCCGATCCACGAGTAGATCCAACGGTCCTCGTGATCCTGATCAACGACTCTTCCCTTCCTGAGCTTAGAACCTCTTGATACCTTCGCTGTATCTTCCCTGCTTCTCTGTGAGATCTGACGGCTCACAGGGTGTCATGAATTCTCCTCGGATAATTCCGACCGTCCTTCCTTCCTTTGGTAAATTTGCGAAATCACTGAATGTTCCTCCACGGAACTCATTCCCCTTCGCATAGCTTACGACGCTTCTTGCCAACCTTAGGCCACAACTTGTCTGAGCTGTCCTTCAACAAATTTGAAGGCTTATCCCTCCTGAGCTTTCTCACGACTTTAAGTCCCTCAGAAAGAAAATCTTGCATGCACTCCTTGCGGAAAATCTCCAACAACGTCGAAGTGTTGAAGTCACTCGACTTTGTGCACACCTGCAGCAGCAATCTTCAATTCCCCTTCTCATAATCACAACTCTGAGACTTAGCTTAGCCTACGCACTCCTTGCACGGCTCCTGTAACCCACTTTCACTCTTAGGCGAATGAGAACAAAAGTTAACTATTTGAGCCTTCTGTCAACGCACTCCTTGCAGACGACTTCAACTGCACTCTTTGCAGGAATCCTTGCTCAAACAGAGAAACAATTGAAACTCATTCTCACTTCCTCTCAGACTTCAATTCATTCATGAAATCACATAAACCGCATATAAAAGCAAATGTATAACAGGAAGTAAACATTCATGAGCATATCAACATGAATACACAGAGAACAACACAAACCATGAATTTGAATCAAAGCTTCTTCTATTAATTCAAAGGTCTGTACATGGGTGTTCTTCATACAATTCTCTGCATTCTCTTGCTCTTCTCCTGTTCATAATGTTACAATGATACAATGAGGGTGTCTATATCTGTTTTCCCTCTTGGACTCTAAAGCTATCAAATCTAGAATTAAATTCCTATCTACCAGCATTAACTATATTAAATGCCGACTATCTACCTAAGGACGAGAGCTATCTGCTCAAGGTCCATTTCAATATACAAGTGCATCTTCTCTTAAATGGCTTCATTAAAGAATTGCACAACAATCCCAAAGTGTTTTCAAAAGTTGTGCTGACTTGTCCAGCTGTCTTCCGTTTTCTCATTGGCTCTCTCTCTTGACGTGGGCGATGCTCCTGCATCATACTCCTCAGCTTGAAAATTTTCATGGGCTCCTATCCATGAGCTCCTGCAGGGTCTGCCCATGCTTTTGTATTTCCGCTTCAGTCTCCCAGCTGGCATCTTCCACTGGGTGGTTCTTCCATTTGACTAGATACTCATAGTATTCTTTTCTCCTGGTCTTCTTACCCACTCTCTTGTCCAGTATGCATTCCATCTGCGACTTCTCTGCAACTGGCATCTGTTTCACCCACTGGATCACTGGCTCTTCATTTCTAGTCTCTGCTTCTCCAGTTTTGTATGGATATAAATCTATGACATTGAATATCGAAGATATTTCGATGCCATCTGGCAACTCGATCTCATACGCATTTTCTCTGAATCTTCTCAAGACCTTGCATGGTCCGATTTTCTTCATTTTCAATTTATTGTATGTTCCCCTTGGGAACCTTTCTTTTCTCAGATGTGCGAGAACTAGATCACCAACTTCAAACTGAAGTTGTCTCCGATGCTGATTTGCTCTGTGCTTGTACTCCTTATTTGATTCCAGCAACCGCTCCTTCACCTTGCTGTGAAGTTCTCTCATCGCCTTAGCGAATTCTTCTGCACTAGCACTGCTAGTCGTTGTCTGTTCTGAATCCTGCAATTTAGAAGCTCCTCTCGGCTATGTGCCATACACAATCTGAAATGGACTCTTCCCTGTACTCCGATTCATTGAATTGTTGTATGCAAACTCTGCCTGTGGAAATATGCTATCCCAGCTGCTATGGTGCTCTGTCACCAAGCTTCTCAGTAAGTCTCCTAGACTCCTGTTCACCACCTCTATTTGTCCATCCATCTGAGGATGATAAGAAGAACTAAACATCAAGTTAGTTCCCAGCTTCTTCCATAATTTCCTCCAAAAATGCCCTATGAATTTGGTGTCTCTATCCGAAACTATGCTTTTCGGCAATCCATGAAATTGAATGACCTCCTTGAAAAACAAGTTCGCGATATGAGTTGCATCGCTGGTCTTCTGGCATGGAATAAAATGTGCCATTTTTGAAAATCTTTCCACTACCACAAAGATAGAGTCAAACCCTCTTTGTGCCCTTGGAAACCCCAATACAAAATCCATGCTTATCGCCTCCCATGGCCTCTCTGGTATGGGCAATGGCTGATAAAAACTTGCATTCTGCTTCCTCCCCTTTGAATGTTGGAAAAATATGTATCTGTCAACGAATCTCTTAACATCTGCTCGCATCCCTGGCCAAAAATATGACTCATTCAGCTTCGCGAATGTTTTGTCATGGCCAAAATGTCCTGCCAAGCCTCCACTATGTTTCTCCTTCAACAGGTTCTCCCTCATGGAGCAATTTGGAATACACAGTTGATTGCCTCTGAACAACAATCCTTCCTAGATCATATAGTCTATCCATGGGCTTCTATCTTTGAGAGATGGATTCTCAGCTGCTTCATATGCCTCTGCAAAATCTGAATCATCTGCATACATATTCCTGAGGTCCTCAAAACCCAATGTTTTGACTCGGAACTCCTGCTCAAAGAATCAGCCACTTTGTTAGTAGTACCCGAAATATGCTTAATCACAAATGTGAAATTCTGCATATACTCTACCCATTTTGCATGTTTCTGATTCAACTTCTCTTGTTGAGTCACAAACTGTAATGCATGGTTATCACTATATAAAACAAATTCTTTTGGGATCAAGTAATGCCTCCACTTTTTCAATGCCTGTATGATAGCGTAGAATTCTTTATCATACGTGGAGTATTTTAGTTTCGATTCATCCAGCTTCTCACTGAAATATGCAACTAACCTGTCTTCTTGACTCAAGACCGCTCCTATGGCAAACCCACTTGCATCACATTTCACCTGAAATGTTTTCTGGAAATCCGGCAACACCAACACTGATTGTTACGTGATCTTTTGCTTCAACAGATTGAATCTCTTCTCAGCATCTGTTGTCCAGTGAAAAGACTTATGCCGCTTCTTCACTGTATCCATCATCGCTTCTCTAATCCCACTGAAATTCCTGATGAACTTTCGGTAGAAACTAGCTAAACCATGAAAACTCCTTACCTCAAAAATATTTCTCGGTGATGGCCAATTTTTAATTGCCTCCACCTTATTTGGATCCATCCTCAACTCATTAGCCGAAATAACAAAACCCAAGTAAATGAGCTATGTTTTCATAAATAAGGACTTCTTCATATTAATCAACAGCTTCTCCTGTTGTAGCTTCTTCATCACTGTAGCCAAATGCTTCAAGTGCTCTGCTACTGATCTACTGTAAATCAGTATGTCATCCAAATAAACAATGAAAAATTTCTCAATGAATTCTCTCAGGACTTCGTTCATCAACCTCATAAAGGTACTTGGTGCATTTTTCAAGCCAAACGGCATGACTAGCCATTCATACAATCCTTCGTTTTTTTTTAAGGTTGTTTTCCACTCATCGCCTTCTCTCATGCGAATCTGGTGATATCCGCTCTTCAAATCAATCTTTGAAAAGTACTTTGCCCCACTCAGGCAATCCATCATATCATCCATCTGTGGCAATGGAAACCTGTACCTAATGGTTATCTTATTGATCGCTCTTGAGTCGGTACACATCCTCTAACCTCCGTCTTTCTTCGGACTGAGTACTGTTGGAACGGCACATGGACTCAAACTCTCTCGGACCAATCCTTTGTCCAACAAGTCTTGAACTTGCCTCTTAACCTCCTCATTTTCTTGCGGCGTCAATCTGTATGCAGATTTATTCGACAAACTGGCTCCTGGTATGAGGTCTATATGATGACTCGCACTCCTCATTGGTGGCAACGAACGAGGTAATTCATCCACTATGATGTCAGCGAACTCTTCCAGCAGTTCCTGAATCTCATCTGGTAGATCATCCACTCTTGTGCTAGTCAGAACAATCCTCGGTTTCCTGACCACAAAGAATTGTGGATCTTCTTTCTTCTTAACCTCCGTAAGAAGTTCCTTCCTGCTCATGAGAAGTACTGTGTTGCTTACTTCTAGTTTCACCTCCTTATCCTTTATCGGAAGCAACATATGGGTTCTCCCATTCTTTTCCAGGGTATATGTGTTCATCCTCCCATCATGAATCACATTCCTATCATATTTCCATGGTCTACCCAGCAATAGATGACATACATCCATGGGAATGACATCACAGAGTACTTTATCATTATACCCTCCTATCTTGAATTCAACTAAACACTGTTTAGTGACACATACCTGATGTCCCTTCTGTATCCATGAAACCTTATATGGACTTGGATGATCAGTCATCTCCAGCTCCAGCTTTTCCACCATATCTGTGGATACGAGATTATCCATGCTACCACTTTCAACAATGACCTTGCACACCTTGTCCTTGGTCTTGCAAGCAGTCCTGAACAGTCTGGTCCTTTGGGCTAAGCTTTCCACCTCCTTCTCGGGTGTCAAAAGGAATTTTTGCATCATAAGCGATCTTCCACCTTCTGCATCCTCAACCTCCACATCTCGCCTCTGCGCTTCAGTGATGTGAGATTCTCCTATGTCCTTCTTTTTCTCTGGACACTCGTAAGACTTGTGCCCATTCTTTCCACATGTGAAGCATGTAATTACTCCACCTCAGCCTCTACCTCGACCTCTAGTACTAGGAAAAGTATTTCCATTAGCATAATCTCCTCGCTGATCATTTTGCTGCTCTCTCTGTTCAACATGTGGCCCTCTCTGTGAGGTTCCACCTCTTTCAAATTTACCCTGAGGTTTCTTCCATTCATCCTTGGGCTTCTGTAATTTCTCCTGGGCAATTGCCTTGCCTCTGGGCTGGTTTCTGCCTCGCCCTCGCTGACCTTGCTTACGGCTCAGCTTCTCCTCAGCTTTCAGAGCCATCTGATAAGCATCCTCCACAGTTCTGATGGTAACCATTCTCAATTCATCCTGAATGTCATATCTCATACCATTCAGATATCTGGCAACCTTCTCATCATCACTATCTCGATGACCTGCCCTGATGTTCAGTCGATAGAATTCTTCAGTGTATTATTTCACTGTCATCAGTTTCTGTCTCAGGTTCTGCATCCTCCTGAACAAAGTAATTTGATAATCTCTTGGGATGAACTTCGCTTTCATCTTCGCGATCATTCTGTCCCGGCTCTTAATCTTCTGCTTGCCTTTGCAGCATCTGTCATCTTGTAGCTCGTCCCACCACAATGTTGCATGTCCTTTCAAGCGCGTGACCGCATGCTTGACTTTCTTATCCTCTTCGATATCTTCATAATCAAAGTATGTATCTAGAGCTCTAATCCAATCTAGCAGCTCCTCGGCAT
>JASDQU010102853.1:16389-52797 GCA_032191745.1 Picea mariana | reverse complement strand
GGTGTGGTGGTAGATTAAGGGCTCGTGAGTGACCTGTTGCTAAGATATTTAGAGTAGCAAAGTATACGGTTGGGTGGAGAGTCGTCCCCCACATTTTTGTGGTGGTCAGTTGGGTCAAGGATCAAATATCGCAACAATTATAAAATCTCCAATTTATAGGTTCATTAGTTTCTTTCAATAGGTAAGTTCCTCTCTTCTCATTATTCCTCTCGTAAGTGGTGTAAATTTTAAATTTTCTATGTTAGAGATAAACGATTCTTTTATTATTATGTAGATAATTTTCACCCAATAGATCAGGCCATTATTATTATTGTGTCATGCCTGGCCATAGTATTATTTAATACATAAATAAATAATAATATTGGCCATGACAACATGGGAAACCTAGGAGCAGTGATCTGAGTAAGATGCACAACGCACATCCTTGATGATTGCATTGAGAAACAATGACATGAATATGGATAAATAAGTGCACCATAATGGTGGTCTCTATCATTTTTATTTCATTGGAGTGTTTAGTGTGATGAAAAAATTATGGCACTTCAACAAAAGTGCATTAAAATAAACATGGAAAATGTGTATTTATATCTCACGGAGTACGAATAATATTTTTAAAACTTATTGGACTAATGAGTGCATGCAATATTTAGTGATAAAATTACTATCGTTGCATTAATACAAATCTAGCACACCATAGTGGTCGATGCATTGATTACATTGTAACTTACTGATGATGATGCATTTATTTAAATTGGGTGCACTAGTTAATTTTATATGACATGTTTTGTGCTAAAAATTTCAATTCAATTGTAAATTAATATTACAAATAATAATTTAGTAAATAAATTTTGTTTTATGGATATATTTTTGTTGGAACCTAAGGTTTGGAAGAGGTTGCACACATACCACAAGTCATCACTACATGCACACTCGAGAATATGCATTGTGTGGCGCCAAGTTTCAACATTTTCACCAACCAAATATTTATTGCATGTGCCAACCCATTTTATACTACACATAAGGACTTAAAGAAACCACATCTGGGATGAAACTGAAAAGATATTCAGGAATCATTGTAACTATTTTTGCAACAACCCAACTGGTCATGGTTGAGGTTATGGATGAACTGGTAATTTTTTTATGATTTCTACGCTTCATGGAAGATATGGGAGGATGCATACATATATGTAAGGTTTGAATTTTTTTTACTAGTAGAGTGTGTAAGGAAAAGGGTAGTAGAGTAATGTGTAAGTGGTATATGAATTAGAGCTTCATTTCCATTCTATCTCAGTTATGGGTATGTTCAGAGATATAATGTGTAAAAACCGGAGAGAGAAAGTATATCCGAGCACCTGGAACGTCTCTATTTTTTGTTGTTAATGCATCTTGAGAAGGATTCGACCTCTATGTATGAGAGTCTATTTGAATTTCTTTGATCTTAATGAATAAACTATGAAGCACATTTATCTCTGCATATGATGAGTTATGACTTGAATGTATGTTTGTTTTAGATTATTTTGCACAATAGCTTGTGGTAGTTATGAATGACTGAATGATTAGTTAATGAAGGTATCTTACATGTTTTATTCCTTCACACCATGCACAAGACCGATGGTCTCTATGATTCTCATGGTGTCTCAGGTGAGACCTTAGTCAATGCTTGAAGATTAAATATGTCAATTTCTATGGGGTTTTTTTAGTAAATATTATTGAAACCTGGGTCCATAAGCTCTCAGTCATTCCAACAAATGGTTTCTTTGTTGGGACATGAAGGTTTTTCACTACATGTTGAAGGAAGAAAATGAGGTGGAAAAATTCTAGGAAGGAGATACAAGAGTGGATATCTAAGGAGGAAGAGTTTGCATGAAAAGACACCAAGAACCTATAGATAAACCTCAATCATTGTAAACAAAGGTACATATATACATATTTACATGAAATTTTCTTTGTTGATTTATTTTATTTATTGTATGAGTTGAGAAAAGAGGCATATAGAGGTTAACTTTGCATGGGGAGCACAATAATCGCTAGGTTGGGACTAGAATATGGTCAATAGACTCATATATATGGATAATAAGTGGGATAGAGATATCAAGTTATAGTTTGAGCATGAAAAAGAAGGGTATATTGTGGAGTTTTCTATTGAGTGCATCGATTCCTTCAACAATGCTGAAAGAAAATTTGTAACTGGCACTAGAAGGATATTATTGGAAGAAATATATTTGTGGATAAATATGTTGTCTGTAGATAAGGGGATAATGCGCGTGAGTCCCGATTGAATGGTCGAGTAAACCACCCCACATGGAAGGGCGATGGAAAGAAGGGGGAAGAAGAGAGAAAGAATAGATCTAGTAGAAGGGATCCAGAAAAATATGAGATAAGGTGAGAAGAGAATGGACCTAGAAGAGAAGAGGAGAAAATGAGTCGAGATATACGCAAGAAGAGCCAATCTAAGGAGGAAATTCGAGAAGAGTAGCGGAGAAAATAAAAAAATTGGTAAAGAATGAGTAGTCAGACCCAAAATGAAGAGAAAACAAAACACACCAGAAGGGTGTGTGGGAGACAATTATGTGCCAGAGAGAAGTGAAAAAGAAGAGAGGCTATCAAAGAGATGTGGAATTAGGAGTAAGGTATCAAGAGAGGATACCAAAAGTAGTGGGAGTAAGGTTGATGAAGATGAAGTTATATCCCCTTGGCTAGTAAGATATGTAGTCACATTAGATGAAGATGAGGCACACACTAGTAGAACCAATGCAACAAAATATAACAATGGATTCTTGTGAGAAGGAGAAGATGCCTTAGCAATTTTGATCGGGATTGCACAAGAAATGTAGGAATCCCTTTGGCCTCCCTCACTAAATATGATGAGGGAGTATGGAGGAAACCCCTCTTTGAACCACCCCCCTTGTGCATTTGTCATCAATAAGAAGAAACCAAAGAATGTGCATAGGTAAGAGAAGTATAAGAAGATATATTAGAAGATATGAGTGGAGGACAAATCAAAGTTAGAAATAATTTGCAAGGAGGAATGTTAGTATCAACAACATGTAGTAGTCAATCATGAAGAAAATGTGTTAGATTGAGTATGGAAAATGAAGACTCAACTCTAAGGATTCCCACATTCCATGGGATGGGAAGAGATGATATAGAAAAACATTGGTTTATATGTGAATCTATATGGTCTATGAAGAGAGTCATGGATGAGGCATCCAAGATTGTGTAGCTGGAGAACACCTTTAGAGATAAAGATCTAACATGGTACATGAAGTACAAGGATACTGCATTGATGGGACAAGCAAGGCCCCTGACGGAGATAAAGAGATATATACTTAGGCAATTTCATAATCCTAAGTCATAATCATAATGCATCATTGATATCAAAGAGATCAAGAAACAAGTTGGAGAAACCATGTGGAACTATGAATGGTGGTTCAAAATATTGTTGGAAAGACTCGTGTTTTAGATCCAAGAAGTATAGCATAGAGAATGGTTTATTACATGACTCCTACACCATATTTTTGTCCCACTCATCCAGTAGAAAGTGATTACCCAGGTGGAGGCCATGGAAATTGTGATGCACCTAGAATGTATGCTAGGAGATGGAAAAACATTAGTAGGGATGGCGCAGGTACAATATCAGCTCGCAAACCTCACGATGCAATTACAAGATATGGTGAAGGATAAGGTGGTATGAAATAATGTGTGGTGTACTATGTGCCTCACAGAAGGTCATGATAGGAACAAGTTCCCTACTCTGGGGAGTTTCATGGTGATGGGCACGTCAAATCCCTTTCCAATTGGACCATAGACTGAGTGGTGTTTGATTTGCAAACAATGGGGCCACATATATCCCCATTACAAAACACTACAAAAGTATGAAAAGACTACACACACTGCATTTTTTTATTTTTGCAAATCTATGGGACATTATGTGAACAACTGTTTGTCATTATAGCTAATGCATCAGCACACTGCATGCACTTTCTAGGTTCAAGAACGATAGAAGGGTGGATATCATGGAGGATTTGATAGAGGATGATACCAAGGAGGCCAAAGACTAGGAGGATCTGAAAAAGAAAGAGGAAGAGGGTATGGAGTTGGTGGTGGAAGACTACCTACCTAATTTAATTGTGTCAAAGTAGGCCACTTGTTGTGATTATATACTAAGCCACACACACTCTATGGGTATTTCCACAACACAAATCATATCACAGAGGATTGCATAGGATTTTTGGAAAAATGGGAAGAGAAGAAGTCGCACTGTAATATGGTGACTATGGAGGCACGAGAAGGTTGGAATCCAAAAAAAGAAGAAAATGTATGGGTGGTAACTTGAGGAGGCATTCATACGAGAGTAGACTAGGAAAAAGGATAAATTTCAGGTCATAATATAAAAGGGAATATAAAAAAATTATCAAAAGAACAGTAAAATAAATTCTTGTGTTATGCATAGAGGGATTTGGAAGAGGATAGAGTGCACAAAGAGTTGCAGTGCACGATGTAGAGGGAACTGGAAGAAGCCCAAGTGCATGAAGAATTACAACTCATGATGAAGAGGATGTTGGAAGAATACCATGTGTCATAGAAAGTACAATGTGTAGGAAAAAAGGCAATTGAAGAGGAATTCATGCATGAAGAGATGTGATGCATAGCACGAGAGGAAACATTGTGCAACACTACTCGCAAGGTAGAATTAGAAAACCAAGTAAGTGACTTCTTGAATTGTTTCCTAAAGATGTTAAGTGATCCTAAAGATACAAATAAATTGACCCACATGTTAACAATATGTATGGAGGAAGAGGATACCACTGTGACTATTTATACCCTACAACCATAATGGGATTTGCATGAGGTGAGTAGATAGAAGCACACAAAAAGTGAATTTAAGATAATGATTGAGCTCAAAAGCTATGAGATGGAAAATTTCATGTTGGACCTTGGATATGACGTGAACATCTTTCTGAATAAATCTTGGGAGTTGATGGGTAAACCCAACTTGGTATGGTCCCCTATTCAACTCAATATTTCCAACCAATACAAAATCTATCCTATTGGTAGGCTATAGCAAGTGAAAGTGAACATTTAGGGGGAAACAAACAAAGCATATTTTGAGGTGATTGAGATTATGGATGACTCATACCCTTACCCAACTTTACTTTTCATTAACTGGGAATTCAATAACAATGTCATACTGAACCTAAAGCAATGAAAAATGTCCTTTGATAGAGACACCTTGTGCATTGTTGCACCATTGGATCCAAATGACGGTGACATGTATAATGATCCCATGAATGAGGATGCACATAGTTCCATCATTGAAAACATATATAAAATCACACGACAAAAGGAGGATTATGTCAATCCAACAATTGATGGTTAACTGAGATGGATAAGTGTTCAATCCTATGACACAAGTTCATAGGATGCTATGGACATATGGAAGAATAATTTGTATGAAGCATCAACTAGGAGATGCACATGAATCACCAAGGTAATGCATTGGATCAGATCATAGTTATGAAACCTACAAAGGTTTGACAGTACAAGCCCAATAGACACATGTTTTGTGTAGATGGAAGGATTGGTGCCTGAGACCCAAAGGATATAGGCCATGGATTCAATAGTAAAAGGGACACCTATGTGCTAGCGGGAAACAAACTACACACACACACATAGGAATGGGCACAGGTCATAGAATACATAAAATTCAAGTTACAACCCATGAAATAATTTGAAGTGATGAACCAATACAAGGGTACTGAATACCCTCATGAGCACATTTTTTTCTATGAAGGGCGGTGGAAAGCCAATAATATTCCCAACACATAATGGGTCCATAGGTTTTTCCATACCATGGATATAGTACTTAGAATCTTGTACATCTAGAAGGAAACAAGGAGACCAAAATATGACTAGGGGAATGTAAGAAAACAATTTTGTGCAACATTTAAATTCACATCGGAAATCCTGGTGTAGAGGAAGGTGCTCTCAAGAATCAAGGACTTCATATTCCATAGGTATCCTAAGGAAACCACATAGAAATTTGTCTACACATATCATAAGTCAATCGAAAAATTAAAACAAGTAGTATAATGTTGGGAAATCAATAGTGATGAAGTTTAGGAAGAGGACACCCGATGAATACATCTCAATGAAACAGTGAATGAACATGCAATCTACGGGAATGCCTCTAGTAGCACTGAGCCTTACTATAATTGGCCCTTAAAAACAAAGAAACAAAATAGAGGCACAGAAGACGTACCTAAGATGGCCATAATTGGTGACTATTGGGATCAAGAGATAGTGACACAAGTGGTAGACTTATTGAAAGAATATGAAGACATGTTTCCAAGTATTTTTTTTGGAAGTGAAGGGGATTGTGAGATCCCTTGGAGAAATGAAGACTCATTTGAAGACTGATGATAATTTTTTCAAAAAGAGACCTTATCGACTGAACATACAGGACAAGGAAAAAATGTGCAAAGAGTTGGATTGAATGATAGAGGCAGGGATCATTGTCCCTCTAGAAGGGTAAAATTGGATTAGCCCAATGGTGGTGCAACCAAAGAAGACTGGTGATCTAAGAATTTGTGTATATCTGTGAAGCTTAATTGCGACATGCATACATAATATTTTTCCAATACCATTTACACACAAGGTACTTAGAGATAAAATGGGTGGGTCTGTAGCCTACTCATTCATAGATGGATTCTCAAGATATCACCAGGTGCATATTGTGGAAGAAGACCAAGCTAAGACAACATTTGCAAAATCATGGGGCTCATTTTCATAGATAATAATTCCCTTTGGCCTAAAGAATGCACCTATAGTGTTTTCTCGAATTATGGTCACAACTTTTAAGGACTTCATGCATACATTTCTAGAGGTATACTTGGAAGATTGGATGATGTTAAACCTACTCAAATAACATATGAAGGCACTATGATTGATGTCGGATAGGTGAAAACAACTACAAATATTATTGAGCTTAAAAAAGTGCATCTTTTGTACATCGTTTGGAACACTACTAGGACATGTCATATACAAGGAGGGATATCTCATAGATTAGGAAAATATTACAACAATAGTGGACATGTTGGCACCCACTTCCATAAGAGAGTTTCATGCAAATTTGGGACACATCGAATAATAAAGATGGTTCATACAGAGTTATGATAAATTTGTTGTGCCATTGGACAAGTTATTGCACAATTATACAAAATATGTATGGACCAAAGAATTTCAGGAGTCTTGGACACACTGAAAGAGGAGTTAGTGACTAAATCAATCCCCATATTCCCATATTGGACTAGGATACTCTATGTGCATGTGGACGCATCCTCAATTTCACATGGTGTAGTGCTCATATAGACCATATAAAACAATATTGATCACCCAATATATTTTACCAGCAGGAAGATATCATATTCATAGAAAAATTATATGACCACAGAGTGCAAAGGACCGACACTCTTCTATTCCCTGCAAAAATTTTGAAATTAATTACTTGGCATCCTCCTCAATTTTTTTATTGACCAATTGACACTCAAGTAATTGGTCAAAAATCCATTGTTGGGAGGGAGAATATGTCAATGGTTATTTCTATTTCAATAATTTGATTTTGAAGTAGTCATCAAACCAGGAAAACATAATTTTGGGCCAAACCACCTCTCACGAATAGAGTGAGGGGAAATTGGAGGAAGTTTAGATGATGGGATTCCTGACGTACATTTATGATGATAGTGCCAGATCAACTCACTAAGATTTTTTCTTACCTCACAATAGGTCATGTGTCAAAATGTTACACTCCAACACAACACAGACAGTTGGTCACCTGCTGCACGAATTACCAGTTGATTCTAGGCCACTTGTACAAGCTTGGCATGGATGGAATCTTGTGCAGGTGTGTATTAGAACGTGAATGTGACATGATAATTTATGAGGAACATGAAGGCATTGAAAGGGTACACATCAATGGAAAGGAAACAATGAAAAAAGTGCTACACATGGGATTAAGGTGGTCATAAGTGTTTGAAGATGCTAATGAATACTACAAGTGATGTGACATCTACCAAAGGATCAGGAAGCCTTGTAGAAGGGGAGAACTACTGCTTTTATCGATCACAGTGCTCGATCCATTTGGCAAATGGGTTTTTGATTTCATGGGACCCATCAGTTTTTCAGTGCATATAACTAATGTGTGATACATTATTACCGCCACAAAGTAATTGACACATTGGTCAAAAGTTGCATCAGTGAAATATTGTGCAACAAAAACAACTGTGTGCTTCATATTTGAGAATGTTATCACAAGGTTTGGCTACCCAAAGGTGTTAATGAGTGATCAGTGTTGGAAAATTGGTCATCATTGATTTCAACCTTAGAATAATCCCTAAAGAAAATCCCAGAAGCCCCTAAAAGTGATGATGATGTATCCACTTGAAGAAGACTTGAAGAGCCTTGAAGGAGCCTTGACATAAATGTATATAACTCCAAAGTGGTCCCCTTATTGTGTAGTTTTTAAGCATGGCCCTTATAGGATGAGACAATATGTGTTTGTTTCCACATACCCACTTTGAGTTGTACACAAATAGATCCCACAAGATGTCGAAGATAAATATTCCAAGATGGAGATTGTTGAAAGTATTATTTTTTGGTCAATTTGGATACCCTATCTTTGAGGGAACTTTTACCCTGCATAAATAACGCAAATGGAATCAAAAGTTACATGTTTGGAGATGGTATTCCAAGAAATTTCAAATGGTATATGGAAGTCCCTATAACTCCCTAGGAATGAGGAGATATGAGTTTTTCCGTCTCATAACCAAGCTATAAAATTTAGGTCGGCTCAACTAATTTTGGGGAACATAATTATTATCAATACAGAATAGAATTTCACATTTTTGTGTAACCAAAGAAGAGATCAATTTTGAGGTGAATTCAAGGTGTTGGTGTGTCTTGCTGGTGTGAAAGGGAAGTCTAAATTATTATCTTAAGGTATTTTGTAATGAACCCCAAAATTTTCTACTAAAAACATTTTTGAAGCGGGAAAAACTTTAGTCTTATTGTCAATGACAATATAGAATCGACCAATGTTTTTCAACCATTCATTATCTGGCACATTAATTTGATTTCAATTTAAAAACTTTGTTAATAAATATTTCCATAAGAGGAATAATACTCTAACCATAAAGCTATCTTCTCATATCATTCTTATGTTATTCTTGTAGTGCATAAATGTTCTTCCCATATTAATTTATTTATAAACTTAAACAAGAAGACATACATATAACTTGAATAAGGAGCACATAAGGTTCTTTACTCAAGGGTCATGTTTATGGAACATCATGTTGATATATCATAGTTAGTATTAGGATTACCCAACACATGTGACACCCATGTCTTAACAAAAATCCCCATGTTCCATTACCCAACGATGCAAGGGATATGGTGGCTCTTAATGAGAAAGTGAATGACAAATCAAACCTGCTAGGAAGTCTATGAAGTTGACGTTGTTATTTAAACACATTAAAGTTGTAGCGGATGCACATAATACATGATCTACTTACCATGTACTCGCGAGTTTTGACGCTTCAGGGACCTAACCAATGTAGGCCCTCCACTTCACGTATTTCACATGGAAATTGGGGAGACATACTTTGTCATTCTCCCACTATCAGCGATGGGCTCGAGGAACCATAACGCTCATTCAAAATATACCTCCTTACCCTATTTCACTAATATTTCCTCCACAAACGCTACTCCTTGCGACATGGTTACTCTGTTGAACAAAAGAATTAGAGTTCTACCCTGGGTGTAGATAGATGCAAGAACGAGCCATGGTGTCTATAAGAGTTGGAGTTCTTTGAAATAAGGTAAGGATTCTAAGAATTGATACTTAATTGTTCGAATATAAATTATGGGTATAATTTTCGTCTTCTCTGTTAGGATTATTCTGTGTTTATTTTCTTTATGAGTTTTAAAAGGTCCATAGAAACCAATTAACAATATTTAAAGTTGTATAGGAATAGTGCTTTGGATTTACCCTAAGAAAAATGGGAAAGACCATAATTGGACATGTATCTGGTCCAAGTATTAAAATTAAATATTAATGTGTTGTATCAGTAGCTTTCAGGTACCCATTGTCTCATTTCTACACTCTAGACATAACCCGGGAATCATCTGATACCTTCCTAACTGATAGATTGTATCAGTAGCTTTCAGGTACCCATTGTCTCATTTCTACACTCTAGACATAACCCGGGAATCATCTGATAGATTCTTGTGCTTTGTTGTATTTAAATAACATTGTTCTTCTTATTTGCTTGTATAGAACCCTACATATTACAATTTACCATTCTCAGCTTAAACTTGAATATGTGCTTATTAAAGGTTTTGTAAGCTATGGAAAGGGAGATTCTGTGTATTTAAAAAAATTGGGAATTCTTCCTTAACAATGCTTAGTTTATTCTTGATAACTCTGCATAACCATTTCATCTTAACTCCAATGAAGGACCAATACCCAAATCAGTTTGATAACAGATTTCCTAGTTTGCCTGTCGAATAACGTTATCTTGGGTTCTCTTGTTGTCTTCTTGTAATTGACCATAATCCTAGGAATTGTTTATAATTTATCATTATGCAATAATCTTAACGTTCTATGTAGTTACCTTATGTTAAGGGATATGTTTGTTCTGTGTGGAAACATTGATAGTTTTGACTCATTTAATTGCTATTGTTGTCCATGTAATTACTTCATTTGATTCTTGATTGCCCTATGTGATCAAATATAATTTCCCTTTGATAAAATTAATAGTTAACTTTGTGGTAACCTCTATTATTTTTATTTAAAGTAATGCCCTATAATTTCCCTTTGATAAAATTAATAGTTAACTTTGTGGTAACCTCTATTATTTTTATTTAAAGTAATGCCCGAAGCACGTATTTGAAAAAAATGACCTCTGTTATTCATATTTGGTTTTAATTTCACAGTTTTTGAATTTAATTATATGGATACAAGCTTTATGATGGGTCCCTTTTTCTTGCGAGGGAACCCATCATAATTTTATGAGCCTCCTCCTCCTCTCAGGCCATGGACCAAACTTAACTTTAAAGGGGAAAAAAATGATCGGAACTAAATCCAAGCCCGAGATAAGTTTACACTCCTTTCTCTTTCTGTTTATTTTCCTTCAAAATAATTTGAGGTGATAGTAATGCTTATGTTTTCCCTTTGCAGGTTAAGCTGTATGGTTTCAATTCTGAGAAGGGGGTTTTCATATAGCTAAAAGGTACTCAAATTCCATTAATCTGGCCTTTTATTGAGATTCTCTTCCATAGACCAAACAAGAGATTTGCGCTCACTTTTGTTCTTCACAAGATCTGTTATAGACATTTGATGTTGATTCTTATTTTCTTAAAAGTTAAAATAAGTTATTTGGGCATGTATAACCCCATATGTGTGAATATTTTATTTTGAAAGAAAAATTCAAGGCCACGTTTTCATACATCAGTGGCCTATCAAAATGCATAAATATAATTTGCAATATTGATCTCTAAGACCTATTGTTTAAGATGATCACTCTCATTAATATATATGTATAGGACCTTTATAATTTCCCTGTTTATTTCCTCGATTCTTATCGCATGAGTCCTTTCTCACTCCACTAGTTCTAGAGACAATGTATTGGAAGAAGTAAGAAATATACAATTTAATTATTACTTTCTTCAATGCAATCTAATTATATTGTTTCACTTGTTTTCCTTTTCTGAAGTTGTTGGCCCTTGGTTATGTAAGGAAGCTAATATTAAGGAAGAAAGGCGAAGTATGAATTGCACGAGAAGCACACAAACCGAGGAAGGGTCAAAGTGGTTAAAGAAGCAAAAAAAAAGGAGTGAAGTAAAGGAAAATCTAGTCGCTGGAATAGAATATAGAGGAAGACAAAGAATCAAAGAAGATGGACCATGGAAAACTCAGTGAGAGGAAGAATATACCAACAGATTATTTGGAGCACCTCACGGAAAAGAAGGAGGGACAGGTTGGCGAAGCCCTGAAAACATGGGTCAAGTGGACCTAGGGTTTTGGATCTAGGGTTTTGATACCTATACTTTGGTCATGTAATGTATAAATAAAGGTCTAGAAGACATGCCAGGGGGTTCATTAGTATTATTGTTGTTGTTCATTGGTGATTGTTGTTGAGGAAAATCTTGAGTTTGTATTTTGGATATTCATTTGGGTGCGAAGATCAACCCTACAGCTGGGTGTGCAGGGAGGGAAGAGAAAGAGAGAAAGAAAGAGAATCTGCAGCTAAGTGCGCACATAGAACTGCATGTTTTCATATAATAAATAAAGAAACACAATTTTGTAATTGTAGCCCTAGGGAGAGGGTGAACCACATATATCTTGTTGTTTTTGTGATTGATGTTGTGTTATTTGTCCTCTGATATACTATTAATGCATTGTTGTGTTAGATCAGAGATATAACTTCACGAAGTGAGCATAATAGTGGTAAAGAATATCTAAATTGTTTTGCGTTGTCATCATAGATTCACTTTGCATTTCCTCTGGTTGTAGACACTTGTGTCCAGAATGCATCTGCTTCGCAGGTGTTGCTAAAAGGGCCAGTAGTTAGGTCTTGTTCGTGTGCTATTAGAGTTGAACCCTGGGTCTGCCCCTATGCCAACAAATGGTTCCGTTGTCGGGACCGAGATCTTCTTGAGGGAATTTCAAGGTGGTTTCCATCGAAGATAGAGATTCAGAAGTGGATAGAAGAACAAGAAAGGGACTTTGCCGAAGCTCATAATAAGAACCCTAGAATTAGTACAGAAGACTAGTTGGGAAGGTACATCTTTACCGACATACACGAGATTTTCTTTGGAGGAGTTCATAAGGAGTTATATGAGTGGTTATCCAGATTAGAAGATACCCAGTTTCAGATCAAATCTAGGCCTCCTATGGTTTGGACAACAACGCTGATCAAGAAAGTCAAGAGAGTCAATAAAGTTGTGTCTAGAGTAGTGGATCTCTGGTTTGAAAGCACTATTGGAGGGTACATCACTGAGTTTGTTATTGACAGAGTAGAATCATATAGTCAAGCAGAGAGTTACTTCTTTAAGGGACCTAGGGGAAATTTCCTCCACTTTTTAAAGATGAGGATTAAGATGTTATTGCATGAGAAGAATATCATGAAGATATAGTAATCAGTTGGATCTTAAAGCTAATGTTTAAGAATTCAGACAGCGACAATGACACAGAGGTTGGACTCACGTGCAGTGGGAGACCATTCAGAGAGGTTCCTCTTGCGAACCTATTTAAGAAGAACTATGGTAACGAGGGATTCTACAGTGGAGAAGAAGCAGATCTAATAGATGAAGAGTATTTAGAGTCCACAAGAACAAAGGAAGTAGGGCCTAAAGAACTTCATCACAGAGAGACAAAAACTTCAGGAACTGTGCCTACTGTTGAGGTAATTATTATTACTCCTCCTGTTGTTTTAGCAACATTAAGTAACCAGAGTAGTCAGAGCAATCAGATCATTGTTACAAGTAGTCTAGCACATACTCAGTCAAGAAAACAAGGAAGATCTATGGCATATGAAATGAGGTTACCAATCTTCAGAGGACATGGATTTAAAGATCTTGACCAGCATTGGTTCTTATGCGAAGCTGTATGGAGCATCAAGCAAGTCACCGATGAAGCTATCAAGAGATCTCAGTTTAGTACTACCTTGAGGTACCGCACATTGATATGGTACATGAAGTTTGCTTCAAGACCCAAACAACCTAAACCGTTGAATGGCATTAAGACTACGTAGAGTGCAGGATTCAAGAAGTCGAAGTCAAAGTCACAATTTTTATAGAGTTGAAGGAAATCAAGCAGAAGGTGACTGAACTTGTTTGGGAGTTTGATCAGAGGTTTAAGACCCTGACAGGCCATTTAAATTTTCAGATCCCAGACAAACATAATAAAGAATGGTTCATCACTGCCCTACTGCCACATATCAGAGTTCCTATGATGCAACAGAAGTTTGTTTCGCAGGTCGAAGCATTGGAAATCGCCATGAAACTAGAAGCAACCCATATAGGAGAATCTAGTCCAGGTATGAGTTAGATTATGAATCAATTAAACAATTTATTTTTACAGGTCGAAGATATGAAGAAAGAAAAAGGAAAGGAAAAAGAGAAGATATATGTTGTATCAGATGTAAATCAGAGGGCCATGACAAAAAGCATTGTCCCCTATTTAACAAATACTTGGCCTCTGGAGCACCTAGTCCTTTGAAGTAGGCTAATGTATGTAGAACTAGACATCACCCTCGTGAATTTTATTATATGAAAAAGTATGTCCAGACACCTAACAATCTTTACTGCACATTCTATAAATCTGTGGGACACGATGAGAAGGATTGTAGAGATTATGATCTCATGCATGAAAGATTAAGGGATACATATAGATTTCAAGGAAAATATCAGTAAGAAGGAAATAATGTGCAGTTCAACTTACCAGGAAGAGGAAAATTCAACCCTCGTGGTGGATTCAGAGGACGAGGATGAGGTGGAGGCACAAGTCGAGAAAGAGGACATATTATTTTCTATAACTGCGCACAACCAGAACACTTGGCAAGGGTTTGTCAGAACCCTTGTACTACTTGCAACTACTGTAACTCATTTGATCATGTCATCGAAGAATGTCCAGTATTATTGGCCAAACTGCGAGAGAGACGAGGAGGAAACCAACAAGTCCAACTAATATCAGCAAAACCTCGCAGTGAGGACCCCAGAGTCATTATTATTACTAGAGGAGGCACTGTTAAAGGAGAAGATAGGGTGACTCCAGGAAAGACTACAAAAGGATCAGGGATTAGAAGAGATGCAGAGAAGGAACAATTGTTTTATCCAAGGAGAGAAATGCATACCTTTGAAGAATCAAGGAAAGAGTTTGTAGAAGAACAAGCTTCTTCATCTAAGGTACAACCAGAAGTAAGGGAATGTGAAATGCCACCAACATTTGATCATTCTGTCTTAGCTAAACAAGGAAAAGAGGTAAGAAAGATCATGGACTTCTTATATACCTGTATCAATTTGATTAAAGATAAAAAATCTGTGCATGAGCTACAAAACCTAGTAAGATAGTATGAAATTGGGAGAATAGATCCTATGTTGAATAGAGTTTTGAATCAAGTATCTAGGAAAAGAAGGACAAACAAGAAATTACATCTTAGTGCTCAGATGGGAGACTATGACGTGGACTATGTGGCTCTCAACTTGGGATCAGAGGTAAATGTTATGACAAAATAGACTTGGGTGCTGATGGGAAAACCTAGACTGGTTTACTCTCCTATCAATCTCAGGATGGCTAATCAGCAGGCGGTGAGCCCTTTTGGAAGACTAGATCATGTCCCTATAGACATCGACGAGGTAAGGACATTTGCATACTTTGAAGTGATTGAGATTATTGATGATAACTGTCCTTATCCTGCACTGTTAGGAATTGATTGGGCTTTCAACAATTCGACTGTTGTTGACCTAAAGAAGAGAAGAATGATATTCGAAGGTAATGGCCTGAAGGCCATTGCACCTCTGGACCCGGATGAAGGTCGCAGATACACATAACCTATCAGGGAAGAAGACTATGCATATGAGATATAGGACATCTTCAAACTGACAGAAAGACAACATGATTACATTAATCCTATAGCAGATGGAAATGTCAGTTGGCGAAGTGAAAGTGCATGTTCATCAGATTCAAAAGAGGCATTGGAAAATTGGCAGAAAAAAATGTATGAAGTATCTACACGAAGGTGTGCCAGACTGACCAGGGCAATTTGTTGGATTGGAACAGAAGTAAGTAATCTTCCTACATTTGATGGTTGAATCATTTGGAGACATTTCTAGCTAAATTCAAGAAAACTATACCAGTACAACAAAGGTTTTTGGCACTGGACGAAGCCTTGAAATCCACACCAGCTAGATGGTGGGGACCACACAAGAAGAACATCACAGAATGGGTACAATGTCGCACATTATTGGCAGTGCGCTTTTTAGACAAAGCATAAGGATGCGAAGTTCAATATACAGGTTAAAATTGTCTTAAGGACCATGTGTGAAGTTATGAGGAAGCCTGGAGAAATATTCCTAAAGAACCATGGGTACATAAGTTCATTAACACCTTGGACACTTCACCTATCAACAGGTATCTTCAAGAAAAACTACACTTCGACACTACAGATTGGTATGGTATGACTCAAAACTTTATAGCCACCTTCTTGTTTGAAAGTCAGTACCATACAGTAGATCAAGATCTACAAATTATAAGACAAAAGGTCTTTGAGGAGGCACCTAACCTCCCTTGTACCCAAGAAGGAGATGAATGGACTGTGCCTCTTCAATAGTTACAGGATTTCTACAATATTAATGCTGATGAGGATGATGACCCAAGGGATGTAAACATCTTAGAAACTGAAGGAAAAAGAGACATAGAAGGGCCAGGGATTGAATTACCCTTTGTTGGACAACCTATTAAAATTAAGAAGGTTAATATTGGAGCAAAACAAACACCTAAGTTAGCAAATGTGGGAGACTATTGGGATGATTCTACTATTAGCAAGATCATAGAGCTATTACATGAATATCAGGACTTATTTCCAACCAAGTTCACAAACATGAGGGGCATCAAAGGGCCCATGGGAGAAATGAAGATCCCCTTGAGAGAAGATGCAAGACCTATCAAGAAGAGACCTTACAGACTGAATCCAAAATAGAATCAAAAAGTTAAGATTGAATTGGATAGAATGTTGGAAACAGGAATCATAGAACCTATTGAAGAATCTGAATGGATTAGCCCTATGGTGGTCCAGGATAAGAAGTCAGGAGAAATCAAAATTTGTGTAGATCTAAAGAATATGAACGATGCATGTCTACATGATCCATTCCCCACACCTTTTACTAATGAGGTTCTATATAATTTAGAAGGACAGGAGGTCTACTCATTCACATATGGATATTCAAGTTACCACCAGATCAGAATTGCTAAGGAAGATCGACATAAGACCACATTTGCAACAGAATGGGGGTATTTTTAGTACACTGTGATGCCTTTTGGGTTGAACAATGCACCAACCATCTTTTCCAGGGTGGTGGTCGAAGAATTTAAGTAATTTTTACATAAGTTCTTAGAACCATACTTTGATGATTGGACTGTTTTTAGCCTAATGAAATATCATATTGGATGTTTGAGATTGATGTTAGATAAGTGCAGGCAATGTCAAATTGCCCTGAATTTGAAAAAATGTATTTTCTTTTCACCCTTTGGAGTGTTTCTAGGGAACATTGTGTGTAAGCAGGGATTGTTGGTAGATCCTTCCAAGATCGCTATCATTGTTGATCTACCTCCTCCAACTTCAGTTAGACAACTGTGCACTGCACTGGGACACACAGGATACTATAGAAAGTTTATTAAGGGCTATGCACAGATACCAACAACTATGGATAAGCTATTAAAGAAGGATATTAAGTTCTAATGGATAGAAGAATGCCAACAGAGCTTCGACACACTAAAGGAGAAAATGGTTATTGTGCCTATCTTGATTTTTCCAGATTGGAGTAAGGAGTTCAATGTTCATGTCGATGCTTTGTCTATTGCATTAGGAGCAGTCTTGGCACAGCCAGGTGCAGGAGACATTGACCACCCTATAGCCTTTTCCAGTGGGAAGATTTCTACAGCTGAAAGGAAATATACTATGACTGAAAGAGAAAGCTTGGCTATGGTATATGCGCTGCAAAAGTTTAGACACTATCTGCTGGGAGTATGTTTTAAGATGTTCACTGATCATTCTGCATTGAAGTACTTAGTCAACAAGCCAGTGTTGGGGGGAAGAATATGCAGATGGTTACTATTATTTCAGGAGTATGACTTTGAAATTGTGTTCAAGCCAGGAAGAATGAATAAAGGACTTGATCACTTATCTAGGCTAGAACATGCAGAGGAACCTACCAGTTTGGAGGATACACTACTGGATGCATAGTTGTTGGCTATCAGAAAAGTTGATGATCACTTCACCGAGATAGTTTAATTCCTATCCATAGGAATGAAACCTCATGAGTATACAACCATTCAGAAGAAATAGTTGGTAGTTTGCACTGCCGACTTCCAACTTATAGATGGACAATTATATAAGATGGGACTAGATGAGATCTTGAGGAGATGTGTTATGGAGGTAGAAATACCATTGATTATTGTAGAATCACATGAAGGCATCGAAGGAGGACTTTATACAAGGAAAGCAAGAGCGCAGAAGATTCTCAAAGCTGGAATTTGGTGACCTACTTTACATAAGGATTCTAAGGAATACTACAGAGCCTGCGATGTGTGTCAAAGAGTAGGAAATCCTTCTAGAAGGGATTAAATTCTATTGGCACTGCAATTAACACTATAAGTATTCAAGAAATGGGCTATTGACTTTGTGGGACCTATTAACCCACCATGAAAGTGCATAGGAGCTCGATACATCATCACTGCGACATAGTATTTGACCAGATGGGTATAAGCAAGATCAATTAAAGAATGTAGTGTAGCCACAGTTGCGCAATTCATCTTTGAGGATATTATAACTAAATTTGGTTTCCCGAAGATCCTTATGAGTGATCAAGGCACACACTTCATCAACAAAAATATTGAATCCTTGACTCAGGAATTTGAAGTTCACCATCATAAGAGCACTCCATACCACCCACAAGCGAATGGTGCAGTTGAAGCTTTCAATAAAATCTTGGAGACAGCGTTGACTGAGATTTGTAGTGTTAATAGAGATGATTGGGATTTAAAAATTCTAGCAGTACTATGTGCCTACATAACTACTTGCAAGAATCTAACTACACAGACTCCCTTTAAATTGGTATATGGCTTGGAAGCAGTAGTACTTATGGAATACTTGGTTCCTAGTTTAAGAATTGCATCATTTACAGGTATGGATGACACCATCGTTGTTCAATATAGGCTTGCGCAATTGATGGAACTGGAGGAAGACAGGTTCATTGCAGGATTTCATCAACATGTACAAAAAGAATGAGAAAAGGCTTACCATGAAAGACATATCAAGAAGAAAGCATTTAAGCAAGGAGATTTGGTACTATTGTATGACAGTAAGTTCATGAAGCATCTAGGGAAGTTCAGGACACATTGGCTAGGACCATTTGAGGTTGCCTATGTTACAGAAAAAGGAGTTGCATAGTTGAAGACTCTTAATGGAGAAAGGAAGGATGGGTTCGTGAATGGGAGTAGGTTGAAGCTATATTTTGACAACTAGCTTCCTCACAGCTCTCAATAAAATCAAAAGAAGAAGGTTCTAGGTACCAGGTGCAGTTGAAACTGGGTACCAGACACAGAAAAGACAGTCTTCACAAGATAGGGAGGGATAGAGAAAAAAGAACAGGTTGATCCATGCAGTCTGCATTCGAAGTGATACAGAAGGTTCAGCCTTGTAGTGACTTGGGACGAGTCACATGTGAGTGTTGGGGGTCTGCTGTCCCTTGGTTATGTAAGGAAGCTAAGATTAAGGAATAAAGGTGAACTACGAACTGCACGGGAAGCACACAAAATGAGGAAGGGTCGAAGTGGTTAAAGAAGCAGAAAAGAAGGAGAGAATTAAAGGAAAATCTAGTCGTTGGAAGAGAAGATCGAGGAAGACAAAGCATCAAAGAAGATGGACTATGGACAACTCAGCAAGCGAAAGAAAATACCAATGGATTCTTTGGAGAACCTCACGGAAAAGAAGGAGGGACAGGTTGGCAAAGCCCTGAAAACATGGGTCAAGTGGACCTAGGGTTTTGGATCTAGGGTTTTGATACCTAGACTTTGGTCATGTAATGTATAAATAAAGGTCTAGAAGACCTGGGAGGGGGTTCATTAGTATTATTGTTTTTTTTCATTAGTGATTATTGTTGAAGAAAATCTTGAGTCTGTATTATGGATCTTCAGCTAGGTGCAAAGATCAACCCTACAGATGGGTGCGCAGGGAGGGAAGAGAAAGAGAGAAAGAAAGAGAGATATGCAGCTAAGTGCGTAGATAGAACTGTATTTTTTCATCTAATAAATCAAGAAACATAGTTTTGTGGATGTAGCCCTAGGGAGAGGGTGAACCACATATATCTTGTTGTTATTTGTGATTGATGTTGTGTTATTCATCCTCTGATATATTGTTAATACTTTGTTGTGTTAGATCTGAGATATAACTTCGTGAAGTTAGCATAGTAGTGGTAAAGAATATCTAGTTTGTTTTGCATTGTTGTCCTGGATTCACTTTGCATTTCCTCTGGTTGTAGACACCTATGTCCTGCAACCCCCCTATTGCTACTTCGAGTGAGACTGCATCTGCTTCACAGGTGTTTTCGAAAGGGCCAGTAGTTAGGGCTTGTTGGTGCGTTGTTAGAGTTGAACCCTGGGTCTGCCCCCGTGACAACATAAGTAGTTATTTTCATGTTGAGAGATATCCATAAGGAGACTATTTAGCTTCGGTACATACCCAATTATCTACGTAGGTCAATTTTGTAGCTTAAATACATATTCTATAGATAAATGCAAGTCAAATCCAACATGAATAATAATATATACCTAAGAAACTCTAATCTATAGTCTACACAATTCTGTAACATATATGTGGTTCTGCATCTTCATACAAATTAGTAAATAAAACTTATCTACATTTGTATAGGCATGTGAATCAATAAAATCTAATATGAACCATAATGCATCCCTATATAGACCATTCTTACATATATATAAACCATTCAATACTTCAATAGAATGGAATGTAAACAATTAAGATACATATATGAAATCGTTATGCTGGGAAAACAAATGCAACATCCACGTTCCACCCAATCGTATATATAGAAAAACTATGATTACTTTTCCTAATCACCCCCTATCCTGACCATGACTCCATAAGGGAAAAATGAGCATCACTCTTTAGCCACTATCTCTCTGAATAGTTCAGAAAATCATTTTCCTAACACCATATGTGCTCATGACAACAAACCGTTATTTTCTCAACATACTAAGCAGCGTCCTACCTCCCACATATGTTGTATATATATCATTTTTCTATTTCCTAGGACTTTCCATTCCTTTCCCTCCTTGGGAAATTCCCATATTTACAAATCCCTGATTTTTAGGGGCCACTAGTGACATAAATCAACTTCCGACACTTGTAAAAATAAGCTTTGAGTTAACTCAAGCATGTTCCCCACTCATGGAATCATAGTCAACTACTTTTAACCTGCTTGTTCCATCTATTTTCCAGCATTTAATTTAGTAAAATGTTTTTCTCATACATGTGTTCATCAAAAGAGGATAGTTGGCAAGTCAAAATTTTGTGCAACAATCATAAAAATCATAATTACATACTTCCACAAATTAAAATTAGAATTTCCTTAAATGGAAATTTATTTTTAGAACAACAACATTGAAATAATTTATTTTTGAATAATTCAGGGATATCACATATTTTGTATTCTCAAGGTATACTATGAGGTTGTGATGTTGCCATATGCATTGTTATAAGGTTGTGATGTTGCTGTGATGTTTCTGTAAGTGGATGTTGCCATTAATGGATGTTTTTGTGAATGTATTTTTCCGTCGGTGTATGTTACTATCAGTTATTACATTTTGGGAATGATGCTATGAGGATTTCTAGAGTTTGAAGGATTGTCTATGGAATGAATCATGTAGGTGAATTAAAAAGTAATATGTGTATGAAGATATTGGATTGGTGATATATTTTTTAATTGGTGCTCAGTTAAGAAGATTGGTGTCTTTGTTCAACAGGTTGGTGTTTGTGTTTTAGGGAGTATGTGTTTCCTTCCAATTGGAGTGAGGGGGTTGGTTCCTCCTTCCATTAGGTGCCATTAAATTAGGGAGTTGGATATCCCTTACAGTTGGAGTGAAGGGGTTGGTGACTCCTTCCAATCGGTCCTGGTAAATTAGGGAGTTGGAGGTTCCTTCAGGTTGGTGCCTCCTTCCATTTGGTGTTGGAGAATCTTGGAATTTAGTGCTTCCTATAAATGTAATATTAACATGATACAAGACAATCATTTTGTGTTTTTATCCCATTTAGGTTTCCATGTAAAAATCATTGTGTTATGTGTATGGTTTTTGTAATGATGAATGAAATTGTTAATAGTTAATTTTTACATGATGTACTTAAATTTAAAAATGGTAAAAGGTGCTCGATACTGATTCACCCTCCCCTCTTAGTATTGGTGAATATTCTAACAATTGCTATCAAAGAAGGTTCCATCAGGAAGAGGCTAACCATTGGAAGGAAGATCATGGATAAGAAAGGATAATTTACCAAAAATGGATCACCATTGTTTGATGGGAAAAATTATGCTTTTTGGAGCATAAGAATGAGACAATTTTTGCAGGCATAGGGATTTGATGTTTGGCAAGTTGTAATAAATGGATACACTGCACCAGATTCTCCCCTGATAGATAATGTTGGGAAAAACATCAGTGAATACAGTTCAAAGGCTATGAATTCCATTCTATATGGTCTAATAGGTTCATAATTTGTTAAACTTATGCATTGTGATTCTACAAAGGAAACTTGGAAAAGCTCAAGAATTTTTATGAAGGAGATGCTAAATTCAAAGGGGCCAAGCTTTAGAATTACAAAGGAGAATTTGAACATCTAAGAATGAAGGAATATTTTTGGCTCTCAACCAAGTTTTGTGTAAATGTTGGTCATGTTTGACCATTTTTGGGACTTCGGTAGGCTGGTCGAAGAGGGAGCACCCAGGCGAAGTGGAGATCGCGGGATCTCACTCATTTTGCAGGCTTTTGGGGATTTTAGGGTTTATGTAATGGGTATGGGATGTTGGACCATGGGTTCACCCTTGTTTAGGCCCCTTTTGTAATGTATAAATAACTAGATAGGACTTAGAGTGAAGTTGGTCGAAGGAGTGGCTTAGTGCATGAGTAGTTGGCTTAGTGCATGAATGTATTAAGTCTTGCAGAATTAAGTGCAAGCGTTTTGTAAGTGTTTTGTGCACAGAATATGTAAGGATTTGTGATTTGACCTAATTTGGGGAAGGAGGATCTGGCGAGGTGTGCATAGATCTCCTATCTTGTGTAGATTTGGCTCTATAGTTGGGTGCCTGTAAGGAGATTGAAAGATACTAATAAACAAGAGAAGAGTTAGTGGATGTATCCCCACACTGGAGTGAACCACGTATATATTGTGTTATTGTGATTTGTGCAGTGTTAGTCATGGTGTTTATATATTTATGTGCTTAATATTGATGCTTGATAGATTCTTAGTGCTTTATATATGAATGAATGTTAGATCTACTCTAATTCTATGTGCTAAATGATTAGATGTTCTTAAATCTTGGTTACTACTGTGTTGATATGTAATGAGGGTTAATCTGTGATATGAATCAGAATTAGAACTTGATGAATGTTATTGGCTAAGTTCTTTATTAAGTATCGTGATCACAGATTTGTGTCCCAGCTAGGTTGTAGACACTTGAGTCCTACAACCCCCCTTGCCTCTACCTCGGGTGAGACTACATCTTCTTTGCAGGTGTTTCCGAAAGGACCTGTAGTTAGGGTTTTGTTGGTGCATTGTTGAAGCATTGAACCCTGGGTCTACCCCTATGCCAACAAATGGTTCTGTTGTCGAGACCTGAAACTGTGATTGCTGGGGATTGAAGAAAAGAGAAAGCTATGTGCGTAGATTTGTTGTTGTAGTGTGCAGTATTCTACTTGACTTGCGAAGCTCTATGCTAAGAGAAGGAAGCTCGATCTGATGAAAGAGGTAATATCTTAAAGCTTTGTGCTATGATAAAGGTAATATAAGTGGAAATGTTTTCTTCGAAAGTATGAATTTAGGTATGTTTGATATATTTTTTTCTAGTCTGAAAACTAGGGAACAACTAGAAGAAAGAAGATTTGATATGAATAAGTTTGATAGATATAGTGAAAGATATGTTATCCCCATGCATAGAAATAATTTTTGGACTAATAAGTGAATGCGGGACCCTAGAAAGAATTTTTGCAGATTGCATGTCCATCGTTGTGATCCCAATGCGCAGTACAAGAAAGTTTGGGGATAGTTTAAGAGAAAGAGAGGATTGACATTGTGTTATAATTGCAGAAGATCAGGACATCTTGCTAAGGAATGCCCTGGTATAGGTCCTATTTGTATTTGTTGTAAATATATTGATCATGAGGTTTTGGATTTCCCTAGAATGATTTCTAAAGAAGAAAAGATGAACCTGGGACAAGAAAACCATGAGGAAGACCAATAAACTAAGGATATGTTAGAGAATAAAAAATAATCAGAGACTATATTATTACATATGAGAGAAACACTAAAGGATCACAAAGACATCAGTTTACCAGAGATATTAAAAGAGAAGGAGTGCATAGAAACAAGAATAGGAGACTTCGACATAGACTGTGTTCTGGATGAGGAAATACATGTGAATATCATGCCAAAAAGCACTTGGGAAATTTTGGGAAAGCCTGTTATGATTCCTTCATTAGGAGGGATAGGATTGTTTAAAGGAAATATGATAACCTTATGTGGAATTCTTACTCATGTACATATGATTGCCCATGGAACATCGACCAAAGAAGAATTTGAAGTCATTAAGTTTGTGGAGAACAACGCCCCGTTTTCACTTTTGTTAGGAAATACTTGGATTGAGAAATATCATATCCAGAGGAAAGCAGAGGAATAAGCTACAGAACAGAAAAAGAAATAATTAAGGGACTTTATAGCCAAGAAAATAGAGCAACTAATACAAGAACAAGAGGACAAGTCAAAGCAACTAAGGGCTAGAGAATTAGTTGTCGAAGTTGAAAAAACACAAGAAGGCTTAAAGAAACTATCCATGCAGGAGAGAAGAGCACCTACATCAGAAGTAGTAAGAGAAGATATATTACAATTGAAACTTTTGAGAGAACATCATCAAAGAAAAGTTACTATGCTAAGAGAAGATAAGAATATAAATGGAAAGAGGAACCCAGAGACTTAGATCATAGGAAAGAAGGCAAGAAAGCTCAGTAAGAAGAAGGTAAAGTTAGAAAAACTGTAGGAAGTTCCAGAGAATACTTCGCAGAAGGCAGACTTATAGAACTTGAACCTTGTCGGAATAGCAGAGCCACGCAAAATGGCACTTCACCACAGTGAAGCCATATGACCGTTGGAGGCATCCCGGCCATTAGAACGACGCTCTGAAATGGATAGAAACACATTTATTACCGAAAATATCGCCATTGGACCATTGGGACCACGCTACAATGGATGGAATCGTATCGATTGAGGAATTCCTGCCCATTGGAGGAGTTTGTTATGCCCTTGCTTATTTATCTTGTTGTACACTACACCGGGACCACTTTTTGCAAACTATGATTATCTGAGCAAACATAGAACTGATTGGAATCGCATTGTGCTTTTGAGACGTCACCATCCATTTTTCTTAACTTGAGTGTCTGTTCGCCTACCTAATCTATTTGATTACGAGCGTGCATGTCGGGTGACCTTAGCACAGTAGAGAAGTCGATAGAAGAAATATTGATCGACCTTATGGCTGAGAAGATCATGTCCATAGGAATATAGGCCTCATCGATGGGAGTAGTGAAAGCATCCCCCTTGACTACACGTCGATCTAGTCGAGTAGCAACTGAGAAAATAAGTAAGCACCATGATGATTTGGCGAACGTGAAGCAGATCGCATCGGTCTTGCCCGACTACATCCCACCTCTAGCTAGCGTGGTTAGTTGTGACAATGTCTCATGTGACTTCAAGTACACACTCATCACTAAGTACCTCCCGAAGGGGATACATGCAGTCGGACCACAGCTAGGATTGATCCCAGATCTCAAGATAAGTGACTTTAACCTAGGAGATAGGAAGAATTATGCGATGATCGCACTGCATCAGTACCTAAAAATGATGACTGGGAAGAAGCCGAATATAGTTCCCCTGCAGTGGATCAAGGAGATCGCGCAGTTGACGATCCTAAACATCATGAAGATCCCCCACTTCAGTAGACATAAAAAGGTTAGCGCATGCATTAAATTCCTCTTGACGTGCTACCATGGAGGCTATCTATGGTTAGATAAGCGTGTGAATGTGGATTCGATGTTGATCCACATGATCAATGAATTGAGAATGCAGGGACCAGCCCCTCACCAGTTCTATCCAGGGAAGGCTACAGAACACTCCCTGGCACAGCGTATAATGGAAACCTATGGTGATGTGGAGAAGGGGAAGTGAGGCTACAAGGTAGCCTCCATCCAGGATGGTGCAGTTCGCCTAGCTTGTCAACTGATCACTGGCAAGCTCTTCAGGAAGACCCAAACGACACAATTCACGGGGTTCATAGTCGACCTCATAGGGAAGTGCCTCGAGGGCATGCAGATGAATTGGGCGAGCTACCTTGTCAATGAGTTGGAGAAGGACTATCGTGAAGCGCAGGACCAAGGCTATGAATTTCACTTTAGTTGGTTGTTGATCTTAATAGCATTTGTCGCTTGGGAGATGCTGGAGGGAGCGACATTCCCTAAAGTTGAGCCATCAAAACCATTGGCCGCGAAGTTCACCAACTTGTGGTATACAAGCGATATGGCGAAGCAATGGAAATCAAATGTGGTGTTCCACACTTACTAACTACAGCTCACGTGTGCCATTGATTCATTCCCCTGAATGACTCCGAACACCTTGCATACTTATAGACCACTAGCGATGTTCCGCACACACCTCCACTTCATCTACATCACTGCGCATCGAAATGAAAGCAAGGAGGAGATGCAGTCCTACTACAAATTGACTGATGAAGACATGGAGGAGATAACCAAGGAATGGCCGACTAAATTCCTTGTACCATTCAGAGATGCAAAAATCTTTGACCCTAAAATCATTAGAAGTCCTTTGGTCACCTGAATGGAGTACGATGGACCGAGCAGTGCTAAAAAAAATAAGAAAAAGAAAGAAGTGCAGGAGATAAGCAACGCATCAGAGGAAACTACATCTAATTCACCTAGAGGAGGAGGGGGCGACAAAGTAAACCAAGAAGAGGAAGGGAATAAGACAAGAAAGAGAAGGGAGATATTATGCCACCAAAGGATCCCCTAATAGAGGCAGATACGTCAAATAAAAGGAAGGTTTATCTGAAGAAACCCTCAGCATGGAAGAAATCCCGAGACAACAAGCCTCAGTCACAGAATGTGCTCACAGTGGGTGATGTTGACCTCATCATCACAGTTGTAGAATATGCTTCAGAGGGTATATTGCAACGACATGAATCAAAGCAAGAGACGATGTAAGACAGAATCGAGGCGGAGTTGAAGGAAGTACAACAAGCTATCTATTCAAGCCGAGCAATGTCTATTGCACCGTCGTCATCAGAAGGTGTAGAATTGGGGGATGAGCCCACCCAATTGCGAAGGATAACAAATGCGACAAAGGCTCTCCTTCATCGAGTCCAAGAAGAAAAAGAACAAGCCACATAGGCCTTGAAGCAAGCAAAGGAGGAAGCCCTATAGCAACTTCGAGTTGCACAACAAGAGAAATATGACATTAGAGAAAAGTTTGAGGACAGAGAGAAAATCTAGAAAGAGAAAGACCACATGCTTGCAGAGCAGATGGGGGTTAGAGAGGAAGTGACTAGAGCACTTCGCTCTGTACCTATTTTAGCTCAGATGGAAGAAGAGACATTCGAGAGCTAAGTGGGGAAGCTTATTGAAGCCATTTACCAGCTTCAAGCATGAGTAGCAGAGCTAGAACTTCAAGCAGTTCCAAGCACCCCGCAAGAAGTGAGAGACCAGAGGGAAGAAACTGCGAGGAGTATAGTAGAAATAATTAGGGCATTGGATTCAGAATGCAAGAAAATAAGTAATCGAAGTGCGCAGACCTATGAGTGCCTTACAGAAGACCCACATCCAAGGACATTGGAGGCACAACTCTAGGAGGTGAAGCAATAGGAATCAATGATACAAGCACAACTAAAAATTCTTATAGTAGTGGAGAATATGAAGAGGTTGTAGGAGCAATGTGCAGTTCAGCAGCAGGTCACTTCCATCTAGAGCAAAGTGATGGAGGTGACACAGAGACTCTATCCGGTGCAGGACAAAGCCTACACAATTTTTTAAGAACTCGAGGGACAAGGATCACAGTTGGAAGAGGTGGTCGCAATAGTGGAACAACGCCTAGAGGGGCCTATCTCCGAGCAAGTCATTCAGGAGTTCGTTGAATAGGAGGCTCTGGTGAAGTAGCAAGTCAAGGTAGCTCAAGCTAAGCTCAAGGCCTTCGAAGCAATGTTGCCTAGTTCAGAGTGACTCGGGACGAGTCACAAGTGAGTGTTGGGGGCATGTTGGCCCTCGACCAAGTTTTTTGGAAATGTTGGTCATGTTTGACCATTTTTGGGACTTCAATAGGCTGGTCGAAGATGAAGCACCCAGGCGAAGTGGAGATTGCGAGATCTCACCCATTTTATGGGCTTTTTGGGATTTTAGGGTTTATGTAATAGGTATGGGATGTCGGCCCATGGGTTCAACCATGTTTAGGCCCCTTTTTTAATGTATAAATAAATATATAGGACTTAGAGCGAAGTTGGTCGAAGGAGTGGCTTAGTGCATGATTAGTTTTCTTAGTGCATGAATGTATTAAGGCTTGCAGAGCTAAGTGCAAGTGTTTTGTGCATAGACTATGTAAATATTTGTGCTTTGACCTAATTCGGGGAAGGAGGATCTGGCGAAGTGCACGCAGATCTCATGTCTTGTGCGGAGTTGGCTCTATAGATGGGTGCCTGTAAGGAGATTGAAAGAGACTAATAAACAAGAGAAGAGTTGGTGGACGTAGCCCCACACTGGGGTGAACCATGTATATCCTATGTTATTGTTCTTTGTGCAGTGTTATTCATGGTGTTTATGTATTTATGTGCTTAATATTGATGCCTGATAGATGCTTAGTGCTTTATATATGAATGAATGTTAGATATTCTCTGATGTTATGTGCTAAATGATTAGATGTGCTTAAATCTTGGTTACTACTATGCTGATATATAATGAGGGTTAATCTGCGATATGAATAAGAATTATAACTTGATGAATGTTGTTGGCTAAGTGCTCTGTTAAGTCTTGTGATCACAGATCTGTGTCCCAGCTAGGTTGTAGACACTTGAGTCCTACAACCCCCCCTGCCTCTACCTTGGGTGAGACTGCATCTGCTTCGCAGGTGTTGCCGAAATGGCCGATAGTTAGGGTTTTGTTGGTGTGTTGTTGAAGCATTGAACCTTGGGTCTACCCCTATTCCAACAAAGATGAAGATATTGAAACTTAGTTTCTCTGATTTGATGAAATTGTGAATACTATAAGAGGACTGGTAGAAAAGATTGAAAATTTAGTTATTGTGAAAAATACATTGAGATCTCTCCCAATGAGATTTGACCCCAAAATCTTAGCTCTAGAAGAAAGAAAATATCTGGTTATATTGAGAATGGATGAATTACATGGAATACTTACAACATATAAAATGAGAACAGAATAGGAAAATCCATCCAGAAGGGAAGCGATGTTCAAATCCTCTAAGAAGACAAGAAAGAACAAGCCAAGGTCAAAACCTTTCTCCAACAATAGTGATGATTCAGACAATGAAGAATAATCCAACTTTGTGAGAAAGATGAAAAGAGGAATGAAAAGTACAAAGGTAAGTTTCCTTTCAAATGTTTTAAATGTGGTAAAGTAGGCCATTTTTCTTCCAAATGTCCTTACGTAAGGGGTTTAGATAGTGATGAAGAAGAAGTTCCTAAGAAAGAAAAGAAATATCAGAAAAGAGACAAGAAAAGAATTAAAGGAATATTTTTGAAAAAGAAAATCATGTATTCAAAAGATGATAGTTCCTCATTTGATGAATATGATGATAGTGACAATGAATCAAGATAGGTACTCTTCATGGAGTTAGAGACTCAAGAGGAAACAAGTGAAAATATTGAAGGAGACGATGAAGATGAAGGATAAGTTAATATTTAGGTATAATTTATCGGTGCCTTAAGTGATCTAAGAATTGGAAGGAAGAAAAACAAGTCTCTCAATGAAGAGTTAAGTAAACTGAAGGAAGGATTTCAAAACCCTAGAATGTTTTTTGAAGAAGCTAAGCATACTATCATATATCTAAAGATTTAGTTGGAAGAAGCCAAAATGATTGAAGAAACACTCAAGAGACAACTGGAGGAAAATAAAAAAATAACAGAGAATATGGAATCTAAAGTAGTCTCACTATTAAAGGAACTACAAAAGAAGGACATCCAACTTCATTTTTCCAATAGCACCAAAATACTATATGAAATCATCTGTACTCAAAAACCATTCTCTGAAAAGTCTAGAATTGGATACAAACAATAATACTAGTGAGGTTTCAAACTCTATGATGGAAAGAAATGAAGTAGAGAAAAGAAGTTATGTAGATGTTATCAAGGGTTCCATTAGAAAGAAGAATGCAAGCTTCTAAAGGAGGACATATAGAAATATGAAACAAAGAAGAAAAAAAAATAAGATTGTGCATTCAAAGGAACATGGAATCAACAATCAACAATGAAGAATACCCAATAACAATATCGTTATTTCAGAAGAACAACACCAACTAGAAGAGCACCCATACCTAGGTACCAAAATATTTTTATTGCCTTGTGTTATTCTTGCAATAATTTTGGGCATAAATCCATAAATTGTAGAGCCTATGCAAAGGGAAGGAACACATAGAACTTATGTAGCTATGGAAATCCCAAGAATCATTATGAAGGAAATTATCCTGGAAAGTCTCGTGAGTCATTTAACATAAATTGTAATAGTTTTAGTGCTCTGGGTTATGAAATTGAATGCTACAAATGTAACAATTTTGGACACAGCCATAAATTGTAGAAGTAATTTGTTAGTTTCTTCAAGGGAAACTAGAAATGTTCCTTTCAATCATATAGGGGAACAACATAGAACTTGGAAAAGGAAGCAAGAAGATTTGACGATTGAGGAATGTGAGTTTTCCTTACAAGAAAAAAATATAATAAGCCATTGGTATATTGACAATGGATGCTCAAAGAATATGACTGGAGAAAAAACATATTTGTAACATTAAAGAAAGAAAAAGAGGGTTTTGTCACGTTTAACAATGATAACTCATCCAAAATTATAGGAAAAGGCACAATGAGTCTTGGAAACAAAGATGTTGTGGTAGAAAATTTTCTTCTTGTTGAAAATATGAAACATAACTTGCTAAGTGTGAGCCAAATATGTGATCAGGGACACACACGTATATTCAATTCAAAAGAATGTGAAATAAGGAAAGAAAGATCAGGAATACTAGTGGAAACAATGACAATGACTCCAAACAACATATACATCTTGAATGAGAACGAAGAAGAAAGATATTGTTTGGGAAAAGAAGATGAAAGTTGTCTTTGGAATAGGAGAATGGGCCATATACACTTTGATAATCTTTCCAAGATTAGTAAGAAGTAAGATGTAAGAGAAATTCCAGAAATTACAAGCCAACGAATACTATGTGCAAGCACTGTCAGCATGGAAAACAAACAAAATTTGAATTCAAGACAAATGAATACTCTACGAAATAACCATTAGAGATTGTACATACCGATTTATGTGGGCCCACTATAAAAAAAGGTCTGGATGGTGAACAATACTTCATGCTACTTATTGATGACTACACCAGAATGAACTGGGTTTGCTTCCTTAAGAAAAAGTCAAAATCTTTTGAATGTTTCATGGTATTCAAGGAACTGGTTGAAAATGAAATTGATTTGAAAATCAAATGATTGAGATCAAATAATGGAGGTGAGTTTACTTCAAATGAATTTAGGTATTTCTATGAAGAACATGGAATGAAAAGGAAATTCTCAATAGCCAGAACCCCTCAGCAAAATAGAGTTGTTGAAAGGAAAAACATAGTTGTACAAGAAATGGCTAGAACCATGTTGAATGACTCCAAGCTAAGTGATATATTTTGGAGACAAGAAGTGCATATTTTCCTTCATATATTGAATAAAGGATTGATAATAATGAATAGTGATAAGACTTCATATGATTTATGGAAAGGAAGACCATCCAATGTCAAGCAATTTAGAATGTTTGGAAGCAAGTGTTACATAAAAAGGGAAGACAAGAAGATTGGAAAAATTGACTCTTGGGTGGACAAAGGCATATTTGTTGGGTACTCATGCAAAAGAAAAGCATATAAGTGCTACAATTTAAGACTCAACAACATAGTGGAAATAAACAATGTAAAAGTTGATGAAACAGACTTCCTGAAGACCAAGAAGCAAAGAAAAAATTCAAACATCTTTGAAGAATAGGAAAATGAAGAGCTAAAGCAAGAAGAAGATGAAGAAGAAGGATAATAACAAGAAGAGAAGAAACTAGAAGAAAAAAACCAACACGATTTTCCGACACCTTCTAGGACACCTAACCGCCAATTTCAAAAGAGTCATCCATCATAACAAATCATTGGAGATAGAAGTGTTGGAGTAGAAACCAAAAGAAGAAAGCAAGCACAAACACCTGAACAAGGACATTTTCCATTACTATCCACATTTGAGCCAAGTTACTTTAAGGAAGCCAGAAATGGTGAACAATGGATCAAGGCTATGGAAGATGTTGGTTGTGGAGCCTTATTATATTCTTGATTCAGAGGTCTTGTTCCAGCTGCAATTGGACCCCATTACCCTACGGGGGGGTGTGGGGGAGATTTTACCCCCACTTCTCTCACCAGGGGGTTTCAGGGGGGAGTGGAAAAAAAATTTGGAGCACTCCCCCCCTGGTAGGGGATTAGGGGAAAACACCTCCGAAGCGAAATTTTTGGGAAAATAGCCTTGTAAAATACTGTAATTTCATAGTAAATATGGACCATTCATTGTAAGGTCACATATATGACGATGGAAGTTATGTTAAGTATTTTTTCCCTAGAAGGAAACCCTATTTTATGTATGAGGGAATTGTATTGTGGTGGTGTGAGTGATTGAATATTGTATTATGAGAGAGGATAATGGGAGAGAAAGAAGAGAAAGTTCCAATGATTATGTTGTAGGTTGTATCTCTTCATTTGTTGGATAATAATAAAGGAAGAACATGGAAATTCCTCTAATGGATGTAGCCCACACTAGGTGAACCACATATATCTATGTTTCTATTGTATTGTGTATCTTCTGCATTTTATTTCCATATTTGTTTTATTTTATTGCTTCACAGTCCTATTTTTATAACAAAAGAAGAACTAAATCAAATAGAGAAGAATGAGACATGGGAACTAGTTCCAATACCAAAGGACAAAAATGTGATTGCAACAAAATTGGTCTTCAGAAACAAGTTAAATGAATATGGACAGGTAACCATAAACAAAGCAAGACTAGTGTGCAAAGGATATGCTCAAGTTGAAGCAATATATTTTAAAGAAACCTTTTCTCCCATGGCCAGAATGGAAGCAATCAGAATGTTATGTCTTATGCATGCTCCAAAAGGATCAAAGTGTATGAGATGGACATAAAATAAACTTTTCTAAATGGAGAATTAGAAGAAGAAGTATACTTAGAACAACCAGAAGGGTTTCTACTATCAGAAAAGGAATATTATGTTTTCATGTTGAAGAAGGATCTGTATGGACTTAGGCAAGCTCTGAGATCTTGGTACTCAATATTGGATAGGTATTTATGACAAAAATGATTCATAAGGGGAAATACAGATAGTAACCTCTACATAAAATTGGATCAAGGAAGTATGATTATTATAGAAGTGTATGTTGATAACATAATATTTGTAAGTGATGATGACAATTTGAGTCAGAATTTTTTCAAGGATATGCATAATTAATTTGAAATGTCCCTACTTGGGGAGTTGAAATCCTTCTTAGGACTCTAGATATCTCAACTAGATGAAGTAATTTTCATTTCCCAAACTGAGTACATCAAGGAAATGTTAAAGAGTTCAAAATGGAAGACTGTAAACCTATGAGTACTCCTATGGTTATTGGTTTCAAGTTGAGAAAAGATGATGAATCTAAAGAAGTGGATAAAAGAATCTACAGATCAATGATGTGTATTCTACTCTACGTGACAACTTCAATACTAGATATAATGCAAGTAGTTGGACATGTCACAATATTTCAAGCAGCACCAATGGAAACCCATGTTCTAGCAATGAAAATGATCTTCAAATATCTAAAATGAAAAAAATATTTTGGGATATGGTATTTGAAAGGAAATGAGTTAAATATGGTTTCCTACACAAATGCAGATTGGGAAGAAAGTATTGGTGATAAAATAAGTACAAGTGGAGCAACTTTCTACTAGGTGACTACTTAGTGTCATGGTTGAGCAAGAAGCAATATTCAATATCCTTATCCATAACATAAGTAGAATATATTGCACCAACAACATGTTGTACTTAGATTATTTGGATGAAGAAAATCCTTCAAGACATACAAGTGAGATATGATGAGCCTATTCCGATACTCTGTGACAACACTAGTGCTATAATCATCTCCAAGAATCTAGTGATGCATTCCAAGACCAAAAATATTCATATTAAGTTCCAATTTATGCAGGAACAAATCATAAAAAATAATATCAAGTTGGAGTACATTGGGACAAAAGAACGGATTGCAGACATCTTCACAAATCCTCTTCCTACAGAGACCTTTGAGTATCTTTGACAAAAAATGGGAGTAATTTCTGCTCCAAATTGATTTCCATAATATTCTGCAAGAAAAAAAAAGGGGAATAATGTTAGGGGGAGTTACCCTTTGGAATTGATGTCAAGGAGGGAGAGAAAAAAAATAAAACTAGAAGCATGAAGACAAGGGGAGTCATCATGAAGACAAGAGGACAATACATTCATTGGGATCAGACCACGAAGACAGGGGGAGAAAGGTATTTTTGATAAATTGCCATCAATTCCAAAGGGGGAGATTGTTGGAAAATTGGTTGTCATTGATGTCAACCTTTGAATAATCCCTAAAGAAAACCCAAGAATCCCCTAAAAGTGATGATGACGTGTCCACTTGAAGAAGCCTTAAGGAGCATTGAAGGATCCTTGAAATAAATGTATATAACTCCAAAGCGGTACCATATGGTGTATATTTTAAGAATGGCCCTCACGAGATGAGATAACATGTGGTTGTTTCCACATTCCTACTTTTCATTGTACACAAATAGAGCCCACAAGATGTCCAAGATAAATATTGCAAGATGGATATTGTTGAATGTATAAATTTTTGGTCAATTTGGATACCCTATTGTTTAGGGAAATTTTACCCTACATAATTATCTAAAATGGAATCACAAATTACATGGTTATAAATATTATTCCAAGACCTTTCCAATGGTATATGTAAGTCCCTCTAAATCCCTAGGAATGAGGAGATATGAGTTTTTTCGTACTATAACCCAGAAAGAAAATTGAGGTTGGCTCAGCTAATTTTTGTGTACAAAATTACTATAAATACAAGATAGAATATCACATTTTTGTGTAACCAATGAAGACATCAAGTCCGAGGTGTGCTCAAGTTGTTGGGGTGTATTTCTAGTGTGAAAGGGAAGTATAAAGGATTCCCTTAAGGTCTTTCTTATTCTCAAGGTACGATGTGAGGTTGCGATGTCATCATATGCACTGCTATGAGGATATGATATTGCCATGATTTTTTCGTAAGTGGGTGTTTCCATTAATGGATTTTGTTGTGAATGGATGTTGTTGTGAATGAATTTTTCTGTCAGTGGATGTTTCCTTGAGTGATTACTTTTTGTGAATGATGATATGAGGCTTTATAGAGTTTGAAGGATTGTCTGCAGAATGAAGCATACAAGTGAATTCATAAGTATTTTTTGTATGGAGATATTGTATTGGTGATATCTTATTGAATTGATGCTTAGTTGAGAATATCGATGTCTTCATTAAGAAGGTTTGTGCCTGTGTTTTAGGGAGTAGATGTTTCCTTCCATTTGGAGCCAAGGGATTGGTTCCTCCTTCCAGTCGATGCTAGTAAATTAGGGACTTGGAGCTTCCTTCAGGTTGGTTCTTATAAATCAGGGGGTTGGTTCTCCTTCCAGTTGGTGCCAAATAATATTGGAAGTTGGTGCTTCATATGCATGTAATCTTAACATGATATAAGAAAAGCATTCCGTGTTTTTCTCCCGCTTGAGTGTCCACGTAAAAATAATTGTGTTTTGAATATGGTTTTTGTGATGATGAATGGAATTGTTAATATTGAATGTTTACATGATGTACTTAAAGTTAAAAATGGTAAAAAGTGATCAATATTTATTCACCCACCTGTTAGTATTGGTGAATATTCTAACAATTAGAGTGTGCATTTTTTTAATGGCATTATTTGTGCGCTCACTCAA